>JAWNNW010000402.1:0-43824 GCA_035044465.1 Scaptomyza tumidula
CCTGTATGGGGCATGGGAGGGTATTGACCCTATAACTACCGAATACACCGCCCTCCTTCTTCATAAGTTTTAGAAGCTGCCTAAATCGAAAATCAAAATACCTAGCACAAGTTACTGGATCAGCTCTAATGAGACGGGCCTTCTCATTAAAATTTAAATTTGAGGCTAATTCTTCACTAATTTCTACCTTGTCAACGTTTTTCGAAAGCAAAACCAAAAGCTCCGTCCACCAAGTTTCAGCTGCTGAGAACGTTATAAAAAATTTCGGAAGACCAAACTGCCTAATCATAGCCATAACTTTTTTTTTCTCCGACTCCCAGTGAGCGGGCGACGTGCGAATACCTTTCAAAACCCTATAGCCTGATCTGGACCCTGCTTTACAATTCTATTGAATGCGACTATTGAAGCGTCTAAATTAGTGTCTGTCGCCATACGTTCCCTATCCTCTTAAAACGTATTCGCACATTGACTCGAATTGCGACTATTTTCGGCTAACCTATTTTCGGGATTGCTCCTGTACTGGCTAACTCTCTGAATCAAATTTCTATAAGCGTTAGTTGCCGCTTCTCTTTCTAAAAGGCGAACATTTCGTCTTGCCCCTGTATTTCGCGCATGCTCAATTAACCTACGAACTGGATTGTCTCTAACCTGGACCCGCTGTCTCCTATATCTCGCTCTTTCTAAAATTCTAGTTTGAATGTCTGTGTCCGTGCTGTAATGTGTTCTGTAGCTGTTCGTCAGCCCTATACTCAGGGTCTTGTCGGCGCCTCGATCGACGCGAAGTGTTCTGTTCTTGTTCATTAGCCCTATATTCAGGGTCTTGTCGGCGCCTCGATCGACGCGAAGTGTCTGCTAGTTGCTCTGTATTTTTAACTGCAGAGTCACTTCTTCGAACAGAGTGCTCAAAAGTATTCCGTCCTTGTTCGTCAGCCGTATATTCAGGGTCTTGTCGGCGCCTCGATCGACGCGAAGTGTTCTGTTCTTGTTCATTAGCCCTATATTCAGGGTCTTGTCGGCGCCTCGATCGACGCGAAGTGTCTCTGCTAGTTGTCCTGTATTTCTAACTGCAGAGTCACTTCTTCGAACAGAGTGCTCAAAAGTATTCCGTCCTTGTTTGTCAGCCCTATATTCAGGATCTTTGCGGCGCCCTTATCGACGCAAAGTATTAACTAATTGCTCTTGTTGCCTAACTATACTGTTACTTCTGTTTAATTGTTGACGTTCCCTATTCCTAATTCTCTCAGACCGTCTAAATTCTACATTATCCCTTCGCTCTCTTTGTGAAAGTGTGTTAATCACTCTTTCCTGCTCTGTATAGGTCGGGTTAGACCTATTTAACTGATTTCTAGCCCTTCTTCTCTGAGACCTACTAGCTTCTGATAGTCTATTCGCCCTAGGCGTAGTTAGTCAAAATATTGTCAATTGAGTACGGGGAAAAAAAATTGATAGATTAAGCTATAACAAATAATAAATGAAGAAGCTGTAATAAACAATAATGATATACGTATCTAAAAAATAATAATAATTTGAATAGTAAAAATAAGTCTTGAAAAAGACTATTAGATATTTGAAAAAAAAAATCAAAAATGACTTGCGAATTTTAAAATCCTTGAAGTAGTTAACACACACAACTATTTTTAAACAATCACGTAAAAAAAAACACAGATAATTTCTAGACACAACCACAGAAACACAGTACAATTTTTTTACACAACCGATCGAATTCGAAGTTTGTAGTTAACTAACTCAACGTCAGCCATAATGACATTCAAGAAGTCCACCTTTTTTACTAAAAGGACAATTTTTGACCTTTTTTAATTGACAAAGTTTCCCTAAAAAGTATTCCATTGCCAAAATAACATTTATTTTGCTAATTTTAGCAGGTAAACAGGTTATGAAGTGCAAGTGTTGTTTAGCGTAGTACCAACGCTAGGCTAGTCGTAAAATCGAAGGCAGCGCATGTATACATTCAAACTCATTTGCCTTATAGCAACAGGTACTAAAGGTTCATATAAAGCAGGCCATAATTTGATTCATAACCAATCACAACTTATGTTATAACAAACTGAAAACCCAACCCTTTTCAATGTGTCTATATACCTGTCCACAAATTATTGTGCATCTGCAAGCTTCCTGTTGGTGTGGTCTTTGATCAATTCAAATATACGAATGGGTATAACTTTTAAGTTTCTAAATCGATTTTGATGAAATTTTCAAAGGTGATCAATTTTATGTAAATTTATTATATGCGTGTGCTAGATATTACAAATTAAAGATTTTTTTGTTATCGATCCATGTGTATATCGAAAACGGGAAGAGTTATCGAAAATCAAAAACAAACTTGTACTGCGTAGGGATTGATAAGTTTACATTCCAAATCTGGAGTCTCTAGCTCTTATACTCTCTGAGATCGACGCGCTCATACATACGGACGGACAGACGGACGGACAGACGGACAGACGGACGGACAGACGGACGGACAGACGGATATGGCTATATCGATTCGGCTGTTGATGCTGTTAAAGAATATATATACTTTATGGGGTCGGAGATGCTTCCTTCTGCCTGTTTCATACTTTTGCACAAAACCATTTTTAATGGGTTCAGGGTATAAAAACAGTGATCACCGGAACTGAAACGATCTTAAACTCTCTCTCAATTCGCCACCAATGTCAAACGACCCAACGGGCAATACAGCCCTCACCCCAGCAAATTTTCTATATGGTGAAACGCTGACTGCTCCCCCGATATCAACTAGACCGCAATGAAAAATCCTTACTCGAACAGTGAGAACTAGTGTCAAAGGAATACTTACAAAAGTCTCAAGTCAGACATAAGTGGAAGACCATCAACCCCAATATTAAGGAAGGCATTCTTGTTCTAGTCAAGGAAAACATCATATCTGTAATGAGTTGGCCAATGGGACGCATTGTAAACACATGTCTAGGCCAGGACAATTACATTCGTGTGTTTGACGTTAAAGCTGCCTCAGGTATTTCCAGAAGACATGGCCAAAAGGCAAAACGCCCTATCAAGGAAACCGAGCACACAGATGAAAAAGATGTGCTACCCGTTCAACGAAAACGGCTAATGTCGCCAGCCATAACCTCATCCTTGCTAATCCTGCTCTTTATGTTACCCATGGTACTATTATGAAAAAATTGGAACAACGAAGACAGCAAAATCCGACTGGGCGATGATAATATACTATGATTTGAAGCGATATACTGAAGCGATATGAAGACATTTAATTCAGCCATATGCTTCCATATCTCGACACTTTCGTCAGTTGTATGATGTTACAAATGACAAATTCACTTGTGCAACGCACACGAAAACGTCGTTCCCCATTTGACATAGTGCAGTGGTCGGCGAACTTTTTGAATCATTACCCAAATATTTTTATTAAAGTTGACGTTACCCCCGTAAGTCAAGAGCAACGAAAAAAGGTCCTTTAATTACCCCAAAATATTTTTGTAGCAGTTGAATTTACCCCAGTGATTAGCAAAACATAAACAAGTAAGAAGGCTCTAGTCGAGAAATCCCGACTAGACGATACCCTGCAAGTTTTTCGATAAGTTATATTTTTTGTAAACAAGTAAACAAGTATGAAGGCTATACTCGAGACGGACAAACAGACGTACAGGCAGACGGATAGACCGACGGAGGACAGGGCTATATCGACTCGGAGATGCTTCCCTCTGCCTGTTACATGCTTTTGCACAATACTTTTTCCCAATTTTAATGAACGCAGGGTATAACAAGTAAGAAGGCTCTAGTGGAGAAATTCCGACTAGACGATACCCTGATCCCTATACTTTATGCGTACAGTCAGTGCTTGCAAGTTACATACTTTTGCACAAAACCATTATACCCTTTTTATCCATTTTGAATGGGTTCAGGGTATAATAAACAAAAAGAAAACAAAATGAATGATCGAAATAACCTTACAGTTTTGGTAAGTAATTTCATAAAAAGCTTTTAACACCAATAATCAAAATAAATTCTGTTCTAAGACAATCAAATAGGTTTTCGTTTATTTCAATAAGTTATATTTTTCTTAAGTAACTTTAAAAGTTATGGGAGTTTTTCGATTTAAAATTTTCCAAAGGTGTTTAATAATATATAAGTCTCTGCTTTGTGAACGCGAAGAATGGTAGAGTACACAGTCATTGACGGTTTATCCATGTGCTTTGGATTAGCAATTGGTTTTAGCAAACTTTTAGCGAAGCTGTTGCTTTTTCTCGCTTACTAGGCTTCTTGTGAGGAGTTCTTTAGTGGTTTACTTCAGTATTGAGAGCACTCCTTACTGTGCGTGGGTGAACAACAATTTTGGACGTTCAGCTGAATCGGAACGTTTGTTGTTTATTATTTTAATAATTAAATTTTTACCTGATCACAGCCAACTTCATGATTCCCAATAAAAAAAAGCTTTGGAAAGATCTCCCATCTGAGAGCGACGCGTTCATACATACAGACGGACAGGGCTATATCGACTCGGCTGTTGATGCTGATCAAGAATATATATACTTTATGGGGTCGGAGATGCTTCCTTCTAAAGGAAAAAAACACAAAATGCATAATCGAAATAACATTACATTTTTGGTAAGTAATTCCATAAAAAGCTTTAAACAGCAGTAATTAAAATCAATTATGTTATAAGATAATAAAATATGTTTTCGTTTTTTTCGATAAGTTATATTTTTTGTCAATATTTTTTTGGGTTTTACTTAATTAAACAAACAGACATACAGACAGACGGATAGACCGACGGAGGACAGGGCTATATCGACTCGGAGATGCTTCCTTCTGCCTGTTACATGCTTTTGCACAATACTTTTTCCCAATTTTAATGAACGCAGGGTATAACAAGTAAGAAGGCTTTAGTCGAGAAATCCCGACTAGACGATACCCTGATCCCTATACTTTATGCGTACAGTCAGTGCTCAGACGAATAGACCGACGGAGGACAGGGCTATATCGACTCGGAGATGCTTCCTTCTGCCTGTTACATGCTTTTGCACAATACTTTTTCCCAATTTTAATGAACGCAGGGTATAACAAGTAAGAAGGCTCTAGTCGAGAAATCCCGACTAGACGATACCCTGATCCCTATACTTTATGCGTACAGTCAGTGCTTGCAGGTATGTGTGTGTGTGTCTACGCGCATACTGTATACTGCATACACAACTTCAATGCTCCATATCTCCGGTGTTTCTTAACCGATTTTAATAAAAATTTCACAGATTTTCATTCGAGATATCCCGACTATATACCCTGATCCCTATACTTCACGCGTGCAGTCAGTGCTTGCAAGTACGTGTGTGTGTGTACGCGCATACTGCATACTACACAACTTAAATGTCCCATATCTCCGGTGTTTCTTAACCGATCTGATCAAACCTCCAAAAACAAGAAAATACTGTAGAAGATGAATATTTGAATTCCGGAAATCAGGAAACGTTATTCTGAAAACGTAGCGTTGTAGAGAATTTTAATGGCACCTAAAGACTCCAGATTTGGAACTTGAGCTCGCCTAAACCCTAGGCAGTACAAGTTTGTTTTCGAATTTCGATGACTCTTCCCTGTACTATTTATACCCTGATCCCATTAAAAATGGGAAAAAAGGGTATAATGAAGTTGTGCAAAAGTATGTAACAGGTAGAAGGCAGCATCTCCGACCCCATAAAGTATATATATTCTTGATCAGCATCGAAAGCCGAGTCGATATAGCCATGTCCGTCTGTTCGTCTGTCCGTCCGTATGTATGATCGCGTCGATCTCAGAGACTATAAGATCCAGATTTGGAACTTAAGCTCGCCTAATCCCTAGGCAGTACAAGTTTGTTTCCGATTTTCGATAACTCTTCCCGTTTCCGATATACACATGGGATCGATAACAAAAAAAATCTTGAATTTTGAAAACTTTGAAATAATAAACACCGGAGATATGGGACATTGAAGTTTTGTATGCAGTATGCAGTATGCGCGTGCACACACACATACTTGCAAGCACTGACTGTACGCGGAAAGTACAGGGATCAGGGTATCGTCTAGTCGGGATATCTCGACTAACAAACTTTTCTAAAAAGTATTACAGTCCCAAAATGCCCTATTGCTTCGATAATTTTACGAGGTCAGCGGGTTAGGAAGTGCAATAACAAGTTGAAGTGTTGTTGCAAGTGTTGTTTAGCAAAGGTACAAGAGGCTTGTCGTAAAATCGAAGGCATCGCATGTATACATTCAAACTCCTTTGCCTTATAGCAACAGGTACTAAAGGTTCATATAGAGCAGGCCATAATTTGATTCATAACCAATCACAACTTATGTTATAACAAACTGAAAACCCAACCCTTTTCAATGTGTCTATATACCTGTCCACAAATTATTGTACATCTGCAAGCTGCCTGTTGGTGTGGTCTTTGATCAATTCAAATATACGAATGGGTATAACTTCTAAGTTTCTAAATCGATTTTGATGAAATCTTCACAGGTGATCAATTTTATGTAAATTTATTATATGCGTGTGCTAATATTTTCAATTGACTCAATTGACTAACTACGCCTAGGGCAAATAGACTATCAGAAGCTAGTAGGTCTCAGAGAAGAAGGGCTAGAAATCAGTTAAATAGGTCTAACCCGACCTATACAGAGCAGGAAAGAGTGATTAACACACTTTCACAAAGAGAGCGAAGGGATAATGAAGAATTTAGACGGTCTGAGAGAATTAGGAATAGGGAACGTCAACAATTAAACAGAAGTAACAGTATAGTTAGGCAACAAGAGCAATTAGTTAATATTTCGATCAGGGCGCCGAAAAGACCCTGAATATATGGCTGACGAACAAGGACGGAATACTTTTGAGCACTCTGTTCGAAGAAGTGACTCTGCAGTTAGAAATACAGGGCAACTAGCAGAGACACTTCGCGTCGATCGAGGCGCCGACAAGACCCTGAATATAGGGCTAATGAACAAGAACAGAACACTTCGCGTCGATCGAGGCGCCGACAAGACCCTGAATATAAGGCTGAAGAACAGCTACAGAACACATTACAGCACGGAATTTTAGAAAGAGCAAGATATAGGAGACAGCGGGCCCAGGTTAGAGACAATCCAGTTCGTAGGTTAATTGAGCAGGCGCGAAATACAGGGGCAAGACGAAATGTTCGCCTTTTAGAAAGAGAAGCGGCAACTAACGCTTATAGAAATTTGATTCAGAGAGTTAGCCAGTACAGGAGCAATCCCAAAAATAAGTTAGCCAAAAATAGTCGCAATGCGAGTCAGAACAGGGAACAACGTGCGAATACGTTTTACGAGGATAGGGAACGTCTGGCGACAGACACTAATTTAGACGCTTCAATAGTCGCATTCAATAGAATTGTAAAGCAGGGTCCAGATCAGGTTTGCATTTGTTGCAAAGGTCTGTGGTTTCCACATCAAGTGGACAAAATATCTCGGGAAGTCGTGGAAAGTAAATGTAGTGAGGTGGACAGTAGGGATATTTTAAGTCTTTCTACACACTTCCCTTCCTGCAATAATAGGTTTATTTTTTGCAAGACATGCAGCAGGAGCATAAAGTTAGGCAAGAAACCAAAGGCTTCAATAACAAATGGCTTAGATTTTCCGGATCTTTCCGATTGTTAAAAAGGCTTAACGCCTTTAGAGGAACGGCTAATTTCCCCACGCCTTCCTTTTATGATAATTAAGTCTTCAGGATATGGCCGTCAAAACGCCATGAAGAGAGCAGTGGTCAATGTCCCAATTCCCGTAGCCAATGTTGTAACGTAACTTCCACGAGCGTTCAATGCAGCCGAGGTTGTTCAAATACACCTCAAGCGTAGGATGGAATATAGCCATGATTTCATGGCCTAATCCATTAGGCCTTCAAAAATTGCTGATGCAATCAGATTTTTAGTAAACACAGATCTGTATAGAAAACACCATATTGTTATCAACGAATCGTGGTTGTCAGCTTTTTCGTCTGACACAGTTCCCTTTGTTGCATCAGCAGAAGATAGGGACTTAGTTTCAGATCTTATAGAAAGATCTGATCAGACCTCCACAAACGAGGAAAATAATGTAGAAGAAGAATGTTTGAATCCCGGAGGTCAGGAAACATTATTAGAAAACGTCCGTTCTGAAAATGTAGCGGTGCAAAGAATTGTTATGGCATCGCTGGCATTTAAAGAAAATGTACAGAAAGTTTTACAACCATAGTTAGGTCTGAGCTTAGGAATTTCGATACGAGAGGTTGTAGAACTGGTAAATTATTTTTTAACTATAAAAAGTTAGTGTTTAGAGGAGACACTATTTTGTGTTCACCTATGTTCGAATATTACAGAAAGTTTGTGATTAATTTTACTATATTGAAAACACGGTAGCTTGACAATAATTTCTTTCGTTTGTTTATTAATATTTGCACAATTAAATTGATGGTTTTTAGTGGTAATTTAAGCTTAGCTTTTGTAGCGAACTGTACCGATCGAATGTATAAAAGAGTCTGACCGAGAGAACTAGTTGAGCGATGCCAAGCAGCCAGACGAAGTGTTAGGCAGAGAAGACAATTAGTGCAAGGCAAAGACGACAACTAGTGATGCGAATAGGTTACGTTATAAGTTACGTTATAAGTTAGGTTTATAATTTGCATGTTTAAATTGTTTGTTAGCTGCTGCTGCCTCCGACATGCTCCCCCCGTTGGAAGTGCAAGGTTGAAAACACGGTAGCTTGACAATAATTTCTTTCGTTTGTTTATTAATATTTGCACAATTAAATTGGTGGTTTTTAGTGGTAATTTAAGCTTAGCTTTTGTAGCGAACTGTACCGATCGAATGTATAAAAGAGTCTGACCGAGAGAACTAGTTGAGCGATGCCAAGCAGCCAGACGAAGTGTTAGGCAGAGAAGACAATTAGTGCAAGGCAAAGACGACAACTAGTGATGCGCATAAGTTACGTTATAAGTTACGTTATAAGTTAGGTTTATAATTTGCATGTTTAAATTGTTTGTTAGCTGCTGCTGCCTCCGACATGCTCCCCCCGTTGGAAGTGCAAGGTTTCCAACAGACTTGGTCTTAAGGAGCAGCACAGCGATCTTGCCAGCGGCTCGTTTGACGGTGCCAGCTGCAGTTTTGTTGAAGTTGTGATTGTTGTAGTTGTTGCTGAGGTTGCTCTTGCTTCTGGTGATTTGCTGCGCTCAACACTCCGCATATCCACATCCCTGTCGACAGGTGAGCGACTGCGAGAATGCTCCTTGCTGGCTCTTCCAGATTTGCTGCGACTAGATGAAGCTTTGTGTGTGGGATTGCGTTTGCTTTTGCTGGGCGAGCTTGAGGAGGGTGAGCTACCTTTGCGTTTTGACGAAGCCGGTGAGCCGCCATTGTGTGCATAGCGTGAGCTGGATGAACGCTTCACAGGAGACTGGTCGCTCTTGTGCCTTCCATCGGAGCCCGAGGATGATGTTGAGCTCGTGGAGTCACTGCGATTGCGACTGCTACTACTCGAGGCGCTTTGATGAGCGCTACTGTTGGTCTTGCTGGAGCGGCTGTTGCCCGTGTTGCTGCTACGCATTGGTGACTTGCTTCGTGATCGACTAAATTTGTGCGCTGAGGCGGATTTGTGGCTATCGAGGCGCGGATTAAGGCTACGTATGGGCGCAGCCATTTGCGCTGACTGTTGTGGCTGCATTTGACGCGTACCACTGGGATACATGAGCGCTACGACGGCCGGTGCCATGGCAACCTCCGTGCCAGGTGGACGGAGTGCTACCACTGGTGCAGGCATAGGTGTAATAGCATCCGCTGCCTGATTTAATTGACGATCTGCCTGAAATGCATTTTAGTCTGCTCCAATTCCAGTTCCGAATGCGCATCTGAGGGTTTGTCGGCTGCAGCTAACGATGAGTTTTTGTGAGCGGCACAGCCTCCAGACACTATCCAGCCTAATCTGGTCTTCTGGAGCGTTGGCAAATGATTTCCAAGTCGAACTTGCCCAACGCAGAGCAAGTCAAAGAATATGCCAGCGCCAATGAGCATATCGATCCTTTGACCCTTGTTAAATAACGGGTCAGCGAGGTGTAGATTGTTCGGTATTTTCCAGCTGGTGGTATTAATATTAAAGTGGGGCTGATAATCCGTTATTTTCTGCGTCACGACTGCAGAAAATGATCCTTCATATGAGCCATTTGCTGATTTTGCGAATATATCAGCTGATTTGTTTAGCGATAGCGACGATTCGCCTATGCCTGATACTGCTACGTTCGAGTTGTGTAGATCCAACTGAAGCTGGTTAGCGAGACGAGTTGTGATTAGGTTGAGCTGCGATGCTGAATCCAGCAGAGCTCTACATGGTACGAAAGTGCCAGATTGACTTCTGACGTATATGATAGCCGTTGCGAGCAGCACGTATTCGGTCTCGCTTTGTTTCAAGGGTGGCGATGTGTATGTGGAGACGAGTGATGCGGATGTGGAGACGAGTGGTGCGAGGATGGAGGATGCGTTGTGTCGGGCAACTGATGCGTGGATGAGTTGGTGTCCATATGCAACAATGAATGGTGCTTCTGCTGGCAATGTTTGCAGTGACCAGACTTGCATTGCTGCAGACCATGCCCGTTGCGAAGGCAGTTGAGGCAGAGGTGCAGCCTTTTAGCTTCCTTGTAGCGCATGGTGGGAGCTAAATTTACGAATCGTGGGCATCTTGATATGTAATGCTCAGCAGATTCGCATAGGACACAAGATGTAATTTTGTTGATGATGAGTGTGTTGCGAACTTGTGTATTGGACTTGCTCAATTGCTTGCCAGGTGTGTGCGTTTCCATGGCGAATTCCACGTTTTCCAACGTACGGCATCTCGTCTCCAAGAATGTGGCCATGTCGCTCCATTTCGGCAGACCTTTCAGGGGCAGTGCTTCTTCCCATTTCTCCTGCGTCGCTTGATCCAATTTGGATGTGGTGAGATGAATCAGCAGCCCATCTGTTATCTCCTGCGTAGATGCCACTGTGTGCAATGCGCGTAGATGTGAATTGATGCTGTCGCTCAATTGACGCAGACTGCTCGCCGATCCCCTTTCAACACCAGCGAGCCTAAATATAGACCGCACATGTGCCTGAAAATGTAACAATTTATTATCGAATCGATTGATTAATAACTCCATGGCTTTGTCATAATTAGCTTCCGTTGGCTCGAAAGCGCGAATCGCTTCCAACGCCGGTCCTGTGAGGCATGATCGGAGATGCTGGAACTTTTCCACGTTGCATAGTTCCTCGTTTTGGCCGACGACAGTGTTGTACATGGCGAAGAAGTCAGGCCAGTCAACATATGCACCGCCAAAACGTGGAAGCTGGAATTGTGGTAGCCTAGAGAGACGCGCTGAGCTCCTTGAAGTACCACTTGGCTCGTCCGTGTTGCGACGAATTGTTGTTGAGTGCAGCATGGAAGTCTTACGCAGGTTGGTAAGCTCGCGAGAAAGCTTCGAGGTCACTTCGCAGCAGATGTGGTCGAATTGCGGCCTTGCGTCCGTGGTCAGCTCCATGAGATTAAGCTTCTCGAGGCTCGATTGCGCAGCATCAAAGCTAGACTTCATTTTGGCAATTAAATCCAGTCGAGCCTGCAGTTCAGCTTCATCGAAATGCATGAGCTGCTCCGGAGTTAAATATGCGTTTAACGCGTTGAGTTGCCGAGTTACAGATTGCGCCTTTGCTTTGTAGAAGTCAAAGTCAGAGGGCAGAGCCGCGCTTTGATTAGGTTCGTTCACAGACATTTTTTGTTTTAGTCACGATAGACTCACGCGATCAGCACTGACGAATATGCACGTATGTATGTGTTGGCGAAACAACGGATAAACAAAATGCACAAGAGATTAACGGCAGGTATAAGACACTGACCGCTGCGTTACCGAAAGTTCTAGCGCAGCCCGTTTCTAAGCGTTTTCAGATAAGCAACCAAGCTTGCGCGAATGCAAGAGTACGGGCGGGCAGACGAAGACGAGAGAGTGTAGCTAAGCCGAAAGCGAAACGTTTTTAAATGTGCGCGCGTGTGTGTGTGCGAGAGCGTTAATGTTAGCGAGCGAGCGCGTTTGTGGTCATTGCATCGAGATATGCAAAAACGCATAGCATTATTATTATCACAATAGTTAATAATAATTCAATTTAACACTTGAACAACGACACACACTATGAAAGAATGTAAAATAAATCACGTCGGGGTCACCAAATGTTTAGAGGAGACACTATTTTGTGTTTACCTATGTTCGAATATTACAGAAAGTTTGTGATTAATTTTACTATATTGAAAACACGGTAGCTTTACAATAATTTCTTTCGTTTGTTTATTAATATTTGCACAATTAAATTGGTGGTTTTTAGTGGTAATTTAAGCTTAGCTTTTGTAGCGAACTGTACCGATCGAATGTATAAAAGAGTCTGACCGAGAGAACTAGTTGAGCGATGCCAAGCAGCCAGACGAAGTGTTAGGCAGAGAAGACAATTAGTGCAAGGCAAAGACGACAACTAGTGATTCGAATAGGTTACGTTATAAGTTACGTTATAAGTTAGGTTTATAATTTGCATGTTTAAATTCTTTGCTAGCTGCTGCTGCCTCCGACAGTTAGAAATGATTAATATTAGGAACAATACGTCCATTTGCTTACGAAAGCACAGCGCCGCTCAACGCATTTCCGCAGCAAACGCTCTTAACGAAGAACATATAGAAAATTTAATTCGCCACGATGATGGCTATAGGGTTTTGAAAGGTATTCGCACGTCGCCCGCTCACTGGGAGTCGGAGAAAAAAAAAGTTATGGCTATGATTAGGCAGTTTGGTCTTCCGAAATTTTTTATAACATTCTCAGCAGCTGAAACTAGGTGGACGGAGCTTTTGGCTTTGCGTTCGAAAAACGTTGACAAGATAGAAATTAGTGAAGAATTAGCCTCAAATTTTAATTTTAATGAGAAGGCCCGTCTCATTAGAGCTGATCCAGTAACTTGTGCTAGGTATTTTGATTTTCGATTTAGGCAGCTTTTTAAACTTATGAAGAAGGAGGGCGGTGTATTCGGTAGTTATAGGGTCACTAAATATTATTGGCGAGTCGAGTTTCAGCAAAGAGGCTCACCACATATTCATGGCATGTTTTGGCTAAAAGATGCCCCTAAGCTTGACATCAATGATGTATCAAGCATTCCCCTAGTTAAGTCATTTATTGATCAGTTTATCACAACTGATACAAATAATCCGAATGTGGCTCCATTTTTAGAGTACCAAACCCACAATCATGGGCACTCATGTAGGCGCGAAGTTAGGAGAAAACAGATTTGTAGATTCGGTATTCCATACCCTCCCATGCCCCACACAGAGATCCTTTTTCCGTTAGAAGACGATGCTGAAAATTTAGAAGCGCATCGCAAGAATTTCGAAAAAATTCAGACCCTGCTAGAATTTCTGTTTGATCGCGAAAGTATAGACCGTTTTAGTGATTTCAATCATTTTTTGTCCTGCGATCAACTTAACCTAACTTATGATTGCTATCTAAAAGCACTTAGGTCGAGTATTAAGAAGCCCAAAATATTTTTAAAGCGAACACTTGCGGCTATTAAGTTAAACACTTACAATACTCATCTTCTACAACTGCAGCGAGCCAACATTGATATTCAGTTTATATTAGATCCCTATGCTTGCTGCAGTTACGTCGTTAATTATATTAACAAGTCCCAGAGAGGTATTTCCAAATTAATGCGTGATGCAGTAAGCGAGGTTAGTAGGGGCAATGTAACAATTAAACAAAAGTTACAGCATATAGGACACAAATTGATTTTCAGTACGGAAATATCCGCTCAAGAAGCCGTTTACTGCTGTTTGGGTATGCGTCTGTCCGAAAGCAGTAATGCTGAAGTATATATTAATACTTCATTGCCAGAGCAACGGGTTAGAATCCTTAAGTCTAGGGCCCATTTACAAAATGTACCCGTTGACTCAACAGACATATTTGAACTAGGACTAATAGATCATTATGTTCAGCGCCCCGTCGCCTTAGAAAATGTATGCTTAGCTGATTTTGCTGCTTTTTATAGTTATAGCAAAAAGCAAAGTGGTGCTCGCCAATATATTGAGGAAGAAAATGCTAACGAAAGACCCCGCACTTCTGACTCATTAGTTTTCGCTCTTCGCGATCGTAGTGGTTTTATTAGGAAGAGGCTAAGTCCGTGTATAATCCGTTATAGAAAATTCAATATAAACAATGATAGGACCAATTATTTTCGGGAGATAGTTATGCTATATGCACCGTGGAGGGATGAAAACTCAGAATTAGTTACTCGGGATTGCGAGTTGTATTGTAGCGAAAATCGGGATATGGTTGAAAATAATCGTAGGAAATACAATAGTTTGGACGATGACGAACTTCAGGACGCACTTAGTAGTGCTGTGCGGGATGAAGAGGAAGAAAATGTAGATAACGTAGACATAGTAGATGATATTTTAGAGTTTTAAGATTACCTGAAATAAATCCTCATTTAAATGTTTTAAATGTTGATGGTAGTAATGTAGATGAAAAGGTAGGAGATAACGTCCGATTGATTAAGCTACCAGCTTTATTTTCCGCTGAGAGCTTAGCAAATATTGTTAGATCCCTAAATTTAAAGCAGAATCAATATTTTACACACGTATTGCACAATGGACGATGACAAACAAATCTGTGTTCTATGAATTTGTTGGAGGTGGCGCTGGCGTCGGAAAGAGCCGACTTATATTAGCAATTTTTCAGTCCTTGTCCGTTTTGTACAATAACAAGCCAGGAACAGATCCAACATCTGTTAAAATACTTTTATGCGCACCCACAGGAAAAGCAGCTTTCGAAATCGGTGGCTCAACACTGCATTCCATTTTTTTACTCCCAGTTAACCAATCTGGTTCAGATTTGAGGGCCTTAAGCCATGATTTAGTTAGTACGTTGCATTCTAGGTTGATTGACCTAAAACTCTTTATTATAGATGAAATATCTATGGTTGGCTCGAAAATATTTGCCCAATTGGATTACCGTCTTAAACAAATTTTCAAAAATTCTTCTCCATTTGGTGGTATTTCTGCTTAGTTTTCGGTGATCTACGACAGTTATCACCAGTAGGTGATCGTTGGATCTTTGAATCCAACTCTAATGATCCCTACAGTGCAATATTTGGTTCAACTCTGTGGGACCTTTTTAAGTGTTTTGAACTCACAGAAATAATGCGACAAAGGGAGGACCATCTTTTTGCTTCTGCTTTAAATAATATGGCATCGGGTCTTATGACAGCCGATGATATTAGCCTTATTCGTTCCCGCATTTGTCAGCCATCGGACGTGCCCGATGATGCAATTCATCTTTTTAGTACAAATGCGGCAACAGATACATTTAATATTTCAAAATTGAATTCGATTCCCACTGACCTATATTTTTCTACCGCTGAAGATTTTATTAAAGCTACGCATTTAAATACCGCACATAGGGTTAGAATATTAGACGCGGTACGTGGCTTTAAACCTTCCGAGACACAGGGGCTGTGTATGTCATTACTTTTGAAATCTACTGCCAAATATATGATTACGGTCAATGTAGATACAGGCGATGGGATAGTTAACGGGGCAACAGGCATTTTAATGCACATGGATTTCGATGCATCTAGCAATCCACCTACAACAACAGCATCGGGTTTATTTATTATTGGAGACTTCACACCTCCCAGACCAAAAATGACGATAAGGTTCAAAATCAGTTGCAAATTGCGGACTGAAAAAATTCTTCAAACACATTTCGATCATTTATTTAACAGTTCCGCCTTAGATATTTTATTTCATAATACAGAAAGCCTTCATTGCCACATTGAAGATGTTAGGGCTGATAAATTAATGCTACAGTCTTCCATTCTATGTTTCGTTGAATCTTCATCATACGCGGACGAGAATATTGATATTCCAGGGTTTACAATTGTTGTCCGTATGGATTGTGAGGTTCTGCCTCAAGCAGTGCGAGCTAAGAGGGGAATCGTCATTTACGTTAGGAATGAATTAATTGGCAATGTTTCAAATTGTTTTAGCAGTAGAAAAATATCCGGATCAGTCGTTTTTGAATTTAGTATTTTCAGTTTAAATTTATTAGTTTTATTGTTGTTTATAAAAGTCCGTCCTATCCGCTGTCAACATTTAAAACACAATTTGAGGATATATTTCAGCAATATTCGTTTTTAAATAATAACTGTATAATATTAGGTGATTTTAATTTGTGTTTAAGTAAGTTAGATAGATGTGGGCCCATTTATAACGAGCTTCTCAGAAATGGTTTTAGATGCTAGCTAGACTCTCACATTGATTGGGCCTTTTCAAATATTTTAAGTGAATAAGCGCCCGGACTTTTGAGACAGTTTATAGTTACCACAATGGGATTTCTCTTAGTGTCAAGGATAGTGATAATTAGTTTTTTTGTTTAGATAAGTGTTAATGTATGTGTATATGTAAATAAATTAATTAATAAAAATTGTTTATTATTTATTATTATACTTCTCGCGTACAGTCAGTGCTTGCAAGTATGTGTGTGTGTGTCTACGCGCATACTGCTTACTGCATGCTGCATACACAACTTCAATGTCCCATGTCTCCAGTGTTTATTATCCAATTTCAATAAAAATTTCACAGATTGTCATTATTTTGTTTTATAATTTAAATTGCATCTCAAAGTTTTTCAAATTCAAGATTTTGTTGTTATTGATCCCATGTGTATATCGGAAACGGAAAGTGTTATCGAAAATCGGAAACAAACTTGTACTGCCTAGGGATTAGGCGAGCTTAAGTTCCAAATCTGGAGTCTCAAGCTATTATAGTCTCTGAGATCGACGCGTTCATACATACGGACAGACGGACATGGCTATATCGACTCGACTGTTGATACTGATTAAGAATATATTTACTTTATGGGGTCGGAGATGCTTTCTTCTGCCTGTTACATACTTTTGCACAAATTCATTATAGCCTTTTTCCCATTTTTAATGGGATCAGGGTATAAAAACTTATTAATTCATTTTAAACATTTAGTTTATATTGGCTTCATGGCTTGATGTACATTTCTTCTGATGCCTTCATGGCGGGTTAATATTAAATTATTTTGTGTTCTTATCTTAATAATGTGCTTTATATTATTTTGATATTTATACTGGTCATTCACTAAATTTAAACATTATTTAGTTATGATTTATTTTATAATGCGCGCTTTGTTGTTGTGGGTCTTATTTGGTTGTTTTGTTTTTGTTATAATTTATTTAAATTTTTTTTTTTAAATCACTTACACCTGCATTTGTGTTCGGCTAGGCCGTACTCACGTTTATTCCATCGATGTCAGCAGGCCTGATGACGACGAGGTGTGTTTCTGTATGTGTTGGTGTATGTGAATGTGTTGGTGTATATGTATGTATATGTGTATTGATGTGTGTGTGTGTTTAAATACCTCAAAACGCGCATTTCTTTAAAGTAAAATATATAAAAATAATAAGTACAACTATTCACTATTTAATAACTTCAAAATATTCAAAACTTATTCCTTTCGATACCAGATCGCTATGAGCATCACTTCATATCGATGAACGCAGAGTTGGTAATGCCTGTGTGGGGGCTTGGGGTATGCGTTTGCTTTAACGCCTCTAGCCGGCTAAGTTATTAGGCATACGCCTCTTTCATGCCTCCTCAACTCTTAGCCAAGCTTCGTTCATCCTCTGGCGACCTTACATTAAGCATCTAATTGAGGGCCTACAAAAGCAAAAGAGACACTTTATCTGTGGTGGGACGTGGTCGGTGCTGACGGTGGGTGGGGGGTGGTGTTAGCTTTGGTCTGGCTTAACGCACTTGACTAGAAGACAACATGCGCTTTATTTATTGGATAACTGCTTACCTTTGAAAAAGGTTAAATTCGCCGAAAAACATAATTCCACCGTTGATCACCAAAATATTGGTAGCGGCAAGCTTAGCTTGGGCAGCCGGTAATAAAAGCTCAAATGAACTTCACTTCTTCACCGTACAGCTCTCGATGCTTCAAGATTGAAAGTATCATACGCGTCTGCTTACAAGCAAGTTTTCGAATGGGGTGATGCGGAAATGCGTGAAGCTGCCGGTGCATACATTTACAGCGCAGCCGTGCAGACTTGCATGCCGATCATTAGGGGCTGCCAGACTGCGTGCAGATCAGCTGACGGTGGGGGGTTGCCAGACTTTTACCTTTGGCGGTCAAATCGCCGTTAAGGTTTAATAATAATTAATAAATGAATAATAATTATTAAGGTCGGTTCTCACCGAACCCTTACAAGCGCACTACAAATTCCCCCCCACTAAAATCACGCTTGGTGTGAAACCCAGCGAGCGGGATTCGCATTGTTAGTTCAGGGTTCTTGTTTAATATCCTTGGCGTGAAAAGTGCCAACAAGGCGACCTTGAAGGTCTTCGAGTTCGTAGTAAACCTTTCCAACTCTTCTTTGTACTCGGGCCTTAACGAAATTGGGGGCTAATTTAGAACTATATCCTTTTGAAAAGTTACTCTGCTGAAAGTTTCTCCTAAAAACTTCTTGTCCTACTGCAAAGGATATTTCCTTTGATCGTAGGTTGTAAGCCTTTTCGTTGCGAGCATACTGCGTCCGCATAGCACTTTGTGCTTTATCACGCAGTAGGTCAAACGAATCCTCTCGACTGAAACTTACACTACGATCATCTAACATTTCTAGGATGCGTAGCAATTTATAGTTTTCACCATTAGTGATCATGTTTTGACCAAACGCTAACTTGTAAGGACTGGTGCTAATAGATGAATGGAAGCTTGAGCGGAGAGCGCAACTTATGCTACTCAATTTCTCATCCCAATTACGCTGATTTGCATCTACATAAGATTTTATGGCCGACAGAACGGATCTGTTGACCCTTTCAGATGCGTTGGCTCGTGGCGAGTACAACGCGGTATAAGTTTGCCTTATAAAATATTTACTAAGCAATGAATTAAAGGTATGGGATTTGAATTGCACACCATTGTCTGAGACGATTGTTTCGGGGATTCCAAAACAATAGAAAAGATCCTCTTCCATGTAATTTTTGATGGCGTCAGCGGTGACCTTCTTGACTGCCTTTACAAATGGAAATTTGGACATATGGTCTAATACAACAAATATGCCCAAATTTCCCGATTTGCTGCGAAGGTAGGGTCCGAGAAAATCGACAAACAGTTTTTGGAAGAATCTCGTTTGCTGACCCGTGTGGCCCATTGGTGGTTTCATTGTTCTATTGGCAGGCTTGGTGGCCTTGCAGATATCGCAGGCGTTTATAAAATTCCTCACGTCTGCGACCATGTTTGGCCAAAAATAGTACCGTCTTAATCTCTCAAGTGTTTTATTTATTCCCCCGTAAGCATACAAGACATTATCGTGGGCTGTTTTCAGAGCGGTTGGAATTAAGGCTTGTGGCACCCAAAGTTTCCAGCACATGTCATCTGCAACTTTGGCGTCAGCCGTGTGTTCCGCTCTGCGATAAATATATCCACTTTCGATTTTCAGGTCGGGCAAGGATGAATTATTCTGTCGGATTTTTGCCTTTAGGGTCTCATAACCAGCAGCTTTGAACTCAGGTGACTCTAAGTCAACTATAAGGCTATTGAGCGAGACAGATGACAAATCTTCAGTGTACGTACGTGAAAGTGCATCGGGGACAAGGTTCTGACTTCCTTTCTTTTGCTTTATTTGAAATTGGAAACCTTGTAGTTTCAGAGACCAACGAGCTAAACGCGAACTGAGATCTGCCTGCGTCATAAGCCACTTTAATAAGGCATGATCAGTGATTATAGTAAACTCCTGACCTTCAACATAGGGCATTCTTTCTCAGTCACCTTTGGCATTGATTGAGTTTTTTCGACATGAAAGCAATCGGTACCTCATATCCTTCACTACTGGTCTGCATTAATACTGCCCCAACGCCGGTATGGCTGGCATCACAGTGGATAGCTAAAGGCTCAGAAAAATTTAGGCTGTGCATGTGACTTTTTAAAGTCTCGAATGCCTGTTGGGCCTCTTCAGTCCATTCAAACTTCCGCTTTGCCTTAAGGGTATCGGACAGCGGCGATGAAATAGCAGCATAGTTCCTGATAAAGTTATGGTACCAACCTGTCATACCCAGAAACCTACGAACTTGCTTCACTGATCTTGGAATCGGAAAATCCTTGACTGCCAATATTTTTTCAGGATCAGTGCTAATAAGGCCATTGCCAATTATGTGTCCCAAATACTTGACTTCTCGTCGGCAGAATTTACTTTTTTCGACACTGAGAGTAAGATTGGCACGAGTTAGATGGAAAGCAATGATCGACAACACTTCGAGATGACGCTCGAAGGAATCAGAAATGATTAACAGGTCATCCAAATAGATGAACACCTCATTGCGCAGATGTGCGGGGACTATTTTGTCCATAAGCCGAGACATAGAATGTGGAGCGTCTGCTACATCAATTGCGTGAGCTATTAATGAGGTCCTACCTAATCCTTTTTTGGAAAGAGAAGGGAATTGCTCAATCGTTTTTTCCAATTGGTGACGTTGAGCCGAAGTTATTTCCTTCATGGATAGGTCCTTAAGCGAAGAGGTATTGAAGTTTTGAGCCATCAGATGTATAGGAAGTAACCCAAAAACTGTCCAAAAATCAATCCCCAGGTATAGCTCTGCGGTTTTCTAAAAACTAGCACTTGAGCGTGAGGGCGTATGTCGTTTGGTATGCCTATTATTGAAGCTAATATTGCGGTTCTCTCTAAGCGGTATTTAATTTTAAAATCAATTTGTCGACCTTTTGAACGGTTGTTTTGTAAATTTAGTGGGTCAACACAAGTGTTTAAAGTCAGGGTATTGAGGAATGTCTGTTGGGATGGACGTTTCAGCTAATTGCTTACTTAGTCTGTGTTGGTAGCTTTGCTGACCAATTGTCTGCGTGCACTTTTCTGCGGTGCACGCGGGGCTAAGTTTTTTGATTTGTTCAGACTGCAGTTTCGGCAACTAGGCTTATAGGTGTCGGCTCTCCCGCAGCCGTAGCAAAATACTTTCCGCTCTGCCACGCACTCTTGATACCGGTGACCTTTACCGGCACAATTCCAGCACGATATGTCTACAGCTGAGACATCAAACTCAATATCTTGTTCGACTTCATCGTACGACAAATCCTCACCATCAGGTTCTGAAATGGCATTAACCTGCCGAAGTATTGGTCGAGAAGGAGGTACTAGTTGTTTGCTTTTAGTTACCGATTGCAAGAAGATCTCTCGCGAACGCACTAAATGTCTAAGAGCCTTCAATGAACTAGCTTCCTCGTACAATATTTTGTGTTGAATCTCGTTCAACAAGTTTGCTCTTACTGTTTCGACTAATGATTTTTCTGACATAGGCCCTAACATCGGCATGCGTTTGGGGTGCCGAAGAGGTGAATAATGAGATGTTTAAAAGTTCCTTGCCAATGGAGGCTGGCCGGAACCCGCTGTTGGCTGCATGGTTACTGGCAGCCGAAGGAATTGTTCAGCAGACTGAGGCTCTGCTTCAACCGTAGGTTGCCGTGGCCCTGGAGAAATTCCTGAAATTCTCCATAGGTCGGACTCGTAGACTATTGGATATGGCTTGAACCAATCTATTGGTCTGGTCGGCTAAGCTACTAGCAATTAGTCGACTCTGCTCGACCATGGCCACTCTTAGGCCTTCAGCTATTGATTGCCGAATCATCTCGGCCATATTCGTTAGATCTGGCTGCATATTTGTGGAACCCTGCGACATATTGTTGTCCTCTGAGTTGGGCATTGCAATTTGGTCGAAATTTGTAGTTAGTCTCGCTTGCGATCTACTCTGCAGAGACTGAAAGGAGCTGGGCCACCTTGGATTTGAAGTGGATGGCGCAGGCGGACTAAGATTTTCAGTTGATGCTGAAGTCAGTTGGGTCAGAGTTTGTTTACAAACGGGGCAGACCTTTCTTTTGCCAACCTGGGTGTGGAGACACGATCGGTGGAAATTGTGTCTACACGATGTTGCCAACAACTGAGAAGGGTACACAATGATTTCTGTGCAAATACTACAGTGCTTCCTCGTGTCACTGGCTGTTGTTAAATTCTCGACGCTATGTGACAAAACCATCTCAAAAGAAATCTCAAAAGAAAATCGAATTATACTTTATGATAGACGCTTATCGGAATTAGATTTAAATTATATAAAATAAAAGTAAGGAAGCTGTTTTACCAGAAAAATAACGATAATTTGTCATGCAAACGACAATGCTGAATTGGACTTCGTTACTACCTAATATGAGAAATACCTAGGAAACATGAAAAGCGTCTTTTAAGCCTAATTTTCATATTGCGGCGGATTACAAAATATATTGCTTTAACCTTGTCCAGTAAATATGCATTATTATGGCTTCCTGGGTGCTGGTATCTGCCTAAAACAAAACTACCAGCTTGGTCTTAGATAACTTAGTGAAGCTAGCTTTAGGGGATGGCTGTAGCTCAGCAGTCCACCAATCCAATAACATCCTATACTATTTCACCAAAATAAATAAAACATGTAGGGTTGATAACACGAAGGGAAAACTTTCTAAACTGTCAGTGATTCCGCGGCGGATACTATACATAGTCGACATATTATCCTTGTTCATCAAGAATCACCTAAGTTTATCGAGAAGGAAGTGGAGGGTTTAATGGAATTCGCTAAACTGTCGGCAACTCCGCGGCGGATAACGTGTATAAGCCACACATTAACCTTGTCCAGCAAGAGTTACCTAAGTTTACCGAAGAAGAGATAGGGGAGGAATGAAGGGCTTCAATTGGTAGTAATGCGTACACAATCAAGAGGGATGACTGCAGCTCAGTACTCCGCAATTTCAATAAACATCTCTTGATGTATGCATACAAAAACCAATTAAACTAACTTTCAAGGTGAATTACTACGGCTGGGAAGGTAAGGGCAGATGTTGGACCCTTGTTCTACCTAAAGTGTGGGGTTAACCGAACTTGACCTTCGGGTGCCGAACGACGTTCGGGCTGCACGTTGGGCACTAAATTAATAACTGTAGCATGTTACGTTGGAAAACGAGAAGATGGAAATCGGACGCGCTGGCTCCGGCTTTATGATCGGTAGAAGGGGCAGGTTCCACATCTTTTATTTTCTAATACTACACTCTCGCGGGCTATTATTATCAATCAAAAATCGCGTGCGGGCCATAGTAATTCAACCCAAACACAGAGGGAACGGGTAAGGTAACGGACGGACAGGACTCGCGACACTTCTCACATAACGGGTTGGATGCGACACTCCAAAATATTATGGCTTCCTGGGTGCTGGTATCTGCCTAAAACAAAACTACCAGCTTGGTCTTAGATAACTTAGCGAAGCTAGCTATAGGGGATGGCTGTAGCTCAGCAGTCCACCAATCCAATAACATCCTATACTATTTCACCAAAATAAATAAAACAGGTAGGGTTGATAACACGAAGGGAAAACTTTCGTTTGGCTGAGCTGGACTGGTGTTGTGGTCTCAGCTGTTGCCCACCCTACCGTAATCCTCAAATTCCACTTCATTAAATGAGAGAGGATCCCTAAGCCAAACGACCTACTAAGTCCTACTTCCTACATCCCTTCGCTGCATGACTCCCAAAAAAACAAGTAAGAAGGCTCTAGTCGAGAAATCCCAACTAGACGATACCCTGATCCCTATACTTCTCGCGTACAGTCAGTGCTTGCAAGTATGTGTGTGTGTCTACGCGCATACTGCATACTGCATGCTGCATACACAACTTCAATGTCCCATGTCTCCGGTGTTTATTATCCAATTTCAATAAAAATTTCACAGATTGTCATTATTTTGTTTTATAATTTAAATTGCATCTCAAAGTTTTTCAAATTCAAGATTTTGTTGTTATCGATCCCATGTGTATATCGGAAACGGAAAGTGTTATCGAAAATCGGAAACAAACTTGTACTGCCTAGGGATTAGGCGAGCTTAAGTTCCAAATCTGGAGTCTCTAGCTATTATAGTCTCTGAGATCGACGCGTTCATACATACGGACAGACGGACATGGCTATATCGACTCGACTGTTGATGCTGATTAAGAATATATATACTTTATGGGGTCGGAGATGCTTTCTTCTGCCTGTTACATACTTTTGCACAAATTCATTATACCCTTTTTCCCATTTTTAATGGGATCAGGGTTTAAAAACATATTAATTCATTTTAAACATTTAGTTTATATTGGCTTCATGGCTTGATGTACATTTCTTCTGATGCCTTCATGGCGGGTTAATATTAAATTATTTTGTGTTCTTATCTTAATAATGTGCTTTATATTATTTTGATATTTATACTGGTCATTCACTAAATTTAAACATTATTTAGTTATGATTTATTTTATAATGCGCGCTTTGTTGTTGTGGGTCTTATTTGGTTGTTTTGTTTTTGTTATAATTTATTTAAATTTTTTTTTTTAAATCACTTACACCTGCATTTGTGTTCGGCTAGGCCGTACTCACGTTTATTCCATCGATGTCAGCAGGCCTGATGACGACGAGGTGTGTTTCTGTATGTGTTGGTGTATGTGAATGTGTTGGTGTATATGTATGTATATGTGTATTGATGTGTGTGTGTGTTTAAATACCTTCTTTACAGTAAAATATATAAAAATAATAAGTACAACTATTCACTATTTAATAACTTCAAAATATTCAAAACTTATTCCTTTCGATACCAGATCGCTATGAGCATCGCTTCATATCGCTGAACGCAGGGTTGGTAATGCCTGTGTGGGGGCTTGGGGTATGCGTTTGCTTTAACGCCTCTAGCTGGCTAAGTTATTAGGCATACGCCTCTTTCATGCCTCCTCAACTCTTAGCCAAGCTTCGTTCATCCTCTGGCGACCTTACATTAAGCATCTAATTGAGGGCTTACAAAAGCAAAAGAGACACTTTATCTGTGGTGGGCCGTGGTCGGTGCTGACGGTGGGTGGGTGGAGGTGGTAGCTTTGGTCTGGCTTAACGCACGCGTACCAAGCCACCGCCAGTTGCACTTGACTGGAAGACAACATGCGCTTTATTTATTGGATAACTATTTGGCACTGCTTACCTTTGAAAAAGGTTAAATTCGCCGAAAAAGATAATTCCACCGGTGATGACCAAAATATTGGTAGCGGCAAGCTTAGCTTGGGCAGCCGATAATAAAAGCTCAAATTAATTTTACTTCTTCACCGTACAGCTCTCGATGCTTCAAGATTGAAAGTATCATACGCGTCTGCTTACAAGCAAGTTTTCGAATGGGGTGATGCGGAAATGCGTGAAGCTGCCGGTGCATACATTTACAGCGCAGCCGTGCAGACTTGCATGCCGATCATTAGGGGCTGCCAGACTGCGTGCAGATCAGCTGACGGTGGGGGGTTGCCAGACTTTTACCTTTGGCAGTCAAATCGCCGTTAAGGTTTAAATTCAAATTTGAATAATGAAATGAACAATTATAATAATATAATAAATTAATAATAATTATTAAGGTCGATTCTCACCGTACCCTTACAAGCGCACTACAACACCTTGACTTCTGTGAAATTTATTGAAATCGGTTAAGAAATACCGAAGATATGGGACATTGAAGTTGTATATGCATTGTTCAGTGTGCGCGTACACACACATACACACATACTTGCAAGCACTGATTGAACGCGTGAAATATAGGGATCAGTGTATCGTCCAGTCGGGATTTCTCGACTAGAGCCTTCTTACTTGTTTAATATCTATATTCTGGAGAACGTATCACTTGATCGAAATAATTTGGTTGAAGATTTGGGTATCTTAACGGACCGAAAGCTTAAGTTTCACAAGCATATAGCTTCAATAACAAATCGAGGATCGAGTGCCTTGGGTTCCATTAAGCGCTGGTCGAAGGAATTCGACGACAACTACTTAACAAAAACTCTTTTTATGTCTCTTGATCAACCGATTCTCGAATATGGATCCTGTATATAGTATCCCAATTACAGGATTCATTAGGATAGAATAGAATCGATGCAAAAACAATTTTTACTCTTTTCCCTTCGGGGTCTTAACTGGGATAATAAAAATTAATTTACCTGCTTACTACAGTAAACTTTTACTAATAAATCTTCCCTCTATTACTCATCGTAGAACTATGCTAACAATAAACTTTGTTCACAAAATTCCCCCATACTAATCAACCAAATTAACTTTGCTATACTTATTAGAAATGGTAGAACATTTTAACCTAAAACCCTGCATGCTTGCAATTCTAACTATGCTAATCATATCCCTTTTCGGATCTTATATTCAAGACATAACGATCTTTCCCACATAATAACTAGTACCACTTCTGCATGCTCTCTAAAAAAAGTATCTTATGTCATTTATCTACGTGTTCGCGATCATCGTAACAACACGCTAGGCGGTGCGCCCCTCGGTTATATGGGCGGGAGGTGGGTCGCTTTGTCCTTGGGTCCGCGCGTTAACAAGCCGGTGCTTGGTATCGTTGGGCCACTTGAATGTTCTGTCCGTTAGTACATCTACGTCCAATAATAATTTAAAAAAAATAATATTTATAAAAATAATAATAATAATAACAGATTGGCGCGAGTTTTGCTTAACACGAGAGGCACAAGGTAACGAACCCATTTTGTACATCACCATGCAAACCCGAAGCTATCCATGCCTGCAGCTGGTTCAGAACGGTGTCTGATGACGCAGCCCTGATCATCTCCGGAATGCAACGAGCGGCAACGACGACGAGAGCCAGAAAATAATTTTTCAGGAAGAGAAGCATCGATCGAGGGCTGATCGATGGTGTGAATCGGTGAAAGGCGAAAGCAAGGCGACTAGGCAGCTGCTTAGTGGGCGTGGATTGTTCAGGAGCTATCTTCATCGTCCATTTTGTGTCTTAAACATAACTATTATGTGAAATAGGTGCGTTTCTGGTTGTTGTAAAACTGTTCAATTACTGATTAATGCTGTGCCTAATTATACCCTGAACGCACTAAAAATGGTTTGATGTAACAGGCAGGAGGAAGCATCTCCGACCCCATGAAGTATATATATATATGCTTGATCAGTATCAACAGCCGAGTCGAGTCCGTCCGTCCGTTCGTCTGTTCGTCCGTCCGTACTTCCATCCATTCGTCTGTTCGTCTGTCAGTCCGTCCGTCTGTTCGTCTTTCCTTTATGTATGAACGCGTCGATTTCACAGACTATAAGAGCTTTAGCTCGCCTAATCCCTAGGCAGTAAAAGCTTTTTTTGATTTTTGGTAACTCCTCCCGTTTCCGATATACACATGGGATCGATAACAACAAAATCTTGAATTTTCAATATCCAGCACATGCACGTCTTAACTGATTAACAAATTAACATGATATTGATCACCTGTAAAAATTTCATAAAAATCGGCTAAGAAACTAAGAAGTAATAGCAATTCGTATATTGATTGATCAAGCAACAGGGCAGCTTGCAGATATAGGCATGTATGATGAGTGCAGCATAATTCGCGTGCAAAATAGTACACAACTGCTGCGCAGGGAACTTTAATAATTTGTGGCCAGGTATATATGAATCTTTTGGTACCTGCTGCTCTAAGGCAAATGGGTTTGCATGAATACTTGTGCTGCCTTCGATTTTACGACAAGCCTCTTGTACCTTTGAACAGCATCAACAGCCGAATCGATATAGCCATGTCCGTCTGTCCGTCTGTCTGTCCGTCCGTATGTATGAGCGCGTCGATCTCAGAGACTATAAGAGCTATAGACTCCAGATTTTGAATGTAGACTTGTCAATCCCTACGCAGTACAAGTTTGTTTTTGATTTTCGATAACTCTTCCCGTTTTCTTTATACACATGGGATCGATAAAAAAAAAAATCTTTAATTTTTAATATCTAGCATACGCATACATATTTACATAAAATTGATCACCTGTGAAAATTTCATCAAAATCGATTTAGAAACTTAAAAGTTATACCCATTCGTATATTTGAGTTGATCAAAGACCACACCAACAGGCAGCTTGCAGATGCACAATAATTTGTGGACAGGTATATAGACACATTGAAAAGGGTTGGGTTTTCAGTTTGTTATAACATAAGTTGTGATTGGTTATGAATCAAATTATGGCCTGCTCTATATGAACCTTTAGTACCTGTTGCTATAAGGCAAAGGAGTTTGAATGTATACATGCGATGCCTTCGATTTTACGACAAGCCTCTTGTACCTTTGCTAAACAACACTTGCAACAACACTTCAACTTGTTATTGCACTTCCTAACCCGCTGACCTCGTAAAATTATCGAAGCAATAGGGCATTTTGGGACTGGAATACTTTTTAGAAAAGTTTGTTAATAAAAAAGTCAACACGTGTCCTTTTAGTAAAAATGGTTAATAGTTGGACTTCTTGAATGTCCGTTACGGCTGACGTTGAGTAAGTTAATTAACAACTTCCAAATCGATCGGTTGTGTAAAGAAATTATACTGTGTTTCTGCAAGTGCTTGTGTCGATAAATTTTCTGTGTATTTCTTTACGTAATTGTGTAATAGTCAAATATCTAATAGTCAGTCTTCAAGACTTTTTTACGATTTAAATTATTATTTGTTTTAGAAATATATGTCATTATTTTTTTTCCAGCTTCATAGACGTGTACTATTTATACCCTGATCCCATTAAAAATGGGAAAAAGGGTATAATGGTTTTTTGCAAAAGTATGTAACAGGCAGAAGGAAGCATCTCCGACCCCATAAAGTATATATATTCTTAATCAGCATCAACAGTCGAGTCGATATAGCCATGTCCGTCTGTCCATATGTATGAACGCGTCGATATCAGAGACTATAATAGCTAGAGACTCCAGATTTGGAACTTAAGCTCGCCTAATCCCTAGGCAGTACAAGTTTGTTTCCGATTTTCGATAACACTTTCCGTTTCCGATATACACATGGGATCGATAACAACAAAATCTTGAATTTGAAAAACTTTGAGATGCAATTTAAATTATAAAACAAAATAATGACAATCTGTGAAATTTTTATTGAAATTGGATAAAAAACACCGGAGACATGGGACATTGAAGTTGTGTATGCAGCATGCAGTAAGCAGTATGCGCGTAGACACACACACACATACTTGCAAGCACTGACTGTACGCGAGAAGTATAATAATAAATAATAAACAATTTTTATTAATTAATTTATTTACATATACACATACATTAACACTTATCTAAACAAAAAAACTAATTATCACTATCCTTGACACTAAGAGAAATCCCATTGTGGTAACTATAAACTGTCTCAAAAGTCCGGGCGCTTATTTCTCCACTTAAAATATTTGAAAAAGCCCAGTCAATGTGAGAGTCACAATTGGTAGTAGGTGTTTTCAAACCTAACAAGCACCTAAATCCTTTTCTGAGAAGTTCGCTATAAATAGAGCCACATTTATCGAATTCACTTAAACACAAATTAAAATCACCTAATATTATACAATTATTATTCAAAAAAGAATACTGCTGAAATAAATCCTCAAATTCTGAAATTAAATCATTCCTAAGTATATGACAAATCCCCTCATAGCTTGCACTGCTTGAGGCACTACCTCACAATCCATACCGGACAGCAATAGGAAACCCTGGCATATCAATATCTTCGTCTGCGTATGATGAAGCTTAAACGAAACAGAACTGACGACTGTAGCATTAGTTTATCTGCCCTTACATCTTCAATCTAGCAATGAAGGCTTTCCGTGTTGTGAAAGAAAATATCTAAGGCAAAACTGTTTACTAAATTATCGAAATGTGTTTGAAGAATTTTTTTGTCCGTAATAGCAGCAACTGATTTTGAACTTTGTCGTCATTTTAGGGATGCCTGGGAGGTGTATAGTCTCCAATAATAAATGAACCCGATGCTGATGTTGTCCTACTACAAGCTTCGTAAAGTGCAGCACGCTTCATTCGTAAAGTGTGAACCACCACTTAGCTATACGTAGCTCCTTGACTTTTGTGTATAGTTATACCTTCCGCTGGTACGACTGGAAACTGCTTACGGTGAATATTAGATTGTTTGTTTCTTTTGCATTGAAAACTTTTAACTATTTTTTGAATCGTGGTCCAAGAAGGTTCTGTGCGATGTGCACACTTTGATCGAGCAGGTACTCCTAAATTTCTCTACAAATTTCATCTACAAAGTACTTGGAGAAGGCGGATTGCTAGATGCATCGAAATCTATGTGCATTAAAATGCCTGCTGCCACGTTAACTAACCCATCCAAGGCTGAAAATCATTCGTGACTATTGTTCGTCGATAGCATGCATCGAAGTAGGCGTAGCGAACGGGACCCTATATTACCGTATCTCTTTCGGGGTGGGGTCGTTGCGGCTATTTCCTTGACTCGCTTTTTATTGAAGATCCCTCCGTCGTCCACCAAAATTTAAAGACCACAAATAGACAGCTGACGAGATTCTATTGTGGCTCCTGGACCGATATTCTTGCCATGTCAACAGGACAAAATACGTTTAGCAGTGTTTACTATCACTGGTATTAAGACATGTTAATAACCTAGTAGTACATGTTATATGTATGTCGGAGATCAAACAAGTATGATCTTAAGATGCAACTCAGTTCACACTGTATCGAGCTGAGTGCAAGCTGCCTGCGTGCAGCTGAAGGCATAGACAGTCACAATTTATAAACCACAAGAGGTGGTTCGTTTTACTTTAATAAACCAAATTAAATTCCAAGCCCAGACATTGCAAGTCTGCGGTTGTGACTCGGTTCTAAAAATAAAAAAAGGACAAGTTCAAAATGATGCCATCAATGCATCCTGTCGAGAAGCTCGATGATCAGAACTACAGTGCATGGGCAGTTCAGATGAAAAGTGTTTTAATTCATGCTGATCTGTGGTCCGTAGGTTGCGGACGTGTGGTTAAATTAGAAGGTGATACACCACAGACAAAAGCCGACTTCAACGCAAAAGATGAGAAGGCGTTAGCAAGCATTATGTTGAGCATAAGGGCTTCGCAAATAATCAATGTTAAACACATTAAAACATCATCGGAGGTTTGGAACCAATTACGTGAGGTTCATGTACCAAGAGGACCAGCCCGACGTGTTACATTGCTGAAGCAATTATTAGGCACCAAAATGAAAGAGAGCATCGTTGGACATCTCAATAGCTTCTTTAACGTGGTAGACAAACTCAACGAGATCAGCGTGGATTTGCCCGATGAGTTTTTGTGCATACTTCTATTATCTACTCTGTCTAGTACATTCGAGAACTTTGTAGTGGCAGTCGAGACACGGGACTCACGGGACTAAGAAAAAACGGTAAGGCGAAGCGACAGGACGGGCTGCTGGAAGTGTGGTCGTCGCGGCCACATAGCTGTAAATTGCAAATCCAAAGAGCGGAACGACAATAGCGGGAGTAACAACGAAAATGAAAAAAAATCATTTGCACTGTTCGGTATGTGTGCACTAACGAAAAACAATAAAACCACTAAAAATTGTTGTCGTCGCGGCCACATAGCTGTAAAATGTAAATCCAAAGAGCGCAAAGACAATAGCAAGAGAGGCAATAAAGAGAAAAAGATATCATTTGCAGCGTTCGATCCGAGCTTGACCAAAAGCTCGCAACATGATGTATTATGCTTTGAAAGTGTACTGCGCTCTTATGTAATGAAAAGGCGCAGTTTATTGAATTTAAAAAGCACGAAGAGCATATCAGTCTTGCAGGAGATAATTACATAGAAGCAAGCGGTCGCGGCACCGTACGATCATACTGGCAAAATAAATCAGTAGATCTAGTAGATGTTCTGTATGTAAAAGACCTGCAGTGCAACTTTATATCAGTTGTAAAAGCAATTAAAAAGGGATTTAAAGTTGAGTTTGCTGAGAAAAAGGCATTCATAAAAGATGATTATGGTAAAGTTGTGCTAGCTGCAAAAAGTCAAAATGATTTGTTTGTCTTTGAGACAAATGTGAAAAAATGTTATGGTGTTAATGTTAACAATTCGGATATAATGAAATGGCACAATCGATTTGGTTATTTTAATTTTGACAGTCTACAAAAGCTAGTGACGCCCAAAATGGTCCGTGGATTAAATACTGATTGCGATATAAAAGAACGTGAGTGTATAACATGCGCAAAGAGTAAAATTGTCGTGCAGAAATTCTAAAAGGAATCAGAAAGTCGTGCCAAAGATTAACTTCAGGGGGCAAGATATTTTGCGACATTCATTGATGACAAAACTCGATTTGTACATGTATGTTTCATGAAAAGAAGAGATGAGATATTCGCAAAATTTAAAGGTTTTAAAGCATATGCAGAGAATCAAACTGGCAAAACAATTAAAGCGCTTAGAAGTGATAATGGACGCGAGTATTTAAGCGAAAAGTTTGAGAATTTCCTATAAAGTAGTGGAATAAAGAGGCAACTAACAGTGCCGCACACACCGCAACAAGACGGCGTGGCAGAACGTGCCAACAGAACACTGGTAGAGATGGCTCGCAGTATGTTGGTACATGCTGGTATGGATGAAGCGTTCTGGGCTGAGGCTATAAACACAGCTTCCTATTTGCGGAATCGAGCTCAAACTTCAGCATCGATCAAGATGACACCACACGAGGCTTGGTCTGGAAGGAAGCCAAGCGTTAAGCATCTTAAATGTATTTGGCGCTAAGGCTATAGTGCTGAACAAAGCGCATAAGAGGAAGTTGCAGCCAAAAGGGGAAGAGCATTTTATGGGCGGCTATTCAGAAAATGCAAAGGCTTATCGCTTATACAATCCAGTTAAGCAAAAGGTAATAGAGGCGCGTGATGTAATCTTTTTTGAGTCTATTTTAACAGGTGATGATCACATACAGTTTCCGTATCGAGAACAAGGTACTGATGCTGTGGTGATCATGCCTCCTGTTCAGCCAATGGAAATGCAACAAGAAGATCTACGAGATGCACAAGCAGATGCATCTGGCATTGACGGTGATACACTGGTATTCCAACTCATATTGATTATGAGATGCGTGACGAAGGCGTGGCAGAAGCAGAAGCTGTAGTCAAGGAACATGAGCGTCGGGGTCCTGGGAGACCAAAGAAAATACACACCGGAAAGCGCGTCCACGCGTACAGTACAATGTTTTAAATACTATGACAAAAGACGATTTAATTGTACCAACCAGCATTAAGGAGGCGCTGCATACACAACAGGCAGAGGCCTGGAAATTATCGATGCAGAAGGAAATAGAAAGCTTGCAAAACAACGAAACCTGGGAGTTAGTTGATTTACCGCACGGTGAAATGGTCATCGGCTGCAAGTGGGTCTACGCTATTAAGGGCGACAAGTTTGGTAATGTCGAGCGTCTTAAATCCCGACTGGTCGCAAAGGGTTGCAGTCAGCGCTATGGAGTAAATTACTTCGAGACATTTTCACCAGTGGCAAGGTACTCGTCAATAAGGTTGGTGATAGCCATGGCAGTAGAGCATGGCTTGTATATGCACCAAATAGATGTCTCAGCAGCATATTTGAATAGCAGCATAAAAGAAGATGTCTACATGCGCCAACCACAAGGATTCGTCGATGAACACCACGCTGATCGTGTACTAAAGCTTAAAAAGTCGCTGAACGGACTTAAGCAAATTGGGCGCGAATGGAATAAAAATTTAGTACAGTCTTAATAGACATTGGGTTTATTGCTTGCCCAAGTGAGCCGTGTGTATACACACCTAAAAATGGTAAAGTCTTAAATATTGTAGTAATATATGTTGACGATCTTATATAAGCCAGCTCAAGCAAAGAGGATCTTCTGAAGAATACAGAAGAACATTTTTTGGGAATAGAGATAGATCGAGAAGGAGAAACTGGAGCCATAACAATTGGATAGAGGCTCTGCTGCTCCAATATGGTATGGAAAACAGTAAGCCAATTGTTGTTCCCCTTGATGTTGGCTTACAAGTCAAATGCGAAAATGATGGATGCGCCAAGGCAGACCAAATAAAATATCAATCGCTGATAGGCTCCCTGATGTATCTGGCTGTGACGACTCGACCCGATATATTACATTCGGTATCCAAGCTTGCACAGAGGAATGCGGATCCCCATCTGGAACATGAAGCAGCAGCAAAGCGATTGTTGCGCTATCTAAAAGGAAAAATTGACTTGACTCTGCGTTACGAGCGTACTGGTAAGAAAATTTACTGCTATGTGGACGCAGATTGGGCAGGTGACAGCAGCGATCGCAAATCGTTCGGTGGATGGGCCTTCTTCAAAGCAGGGGCTGCTTTTACGTGGGAATCAAAAAAGCAGAGCATAATTGCACTAAGCAGCACAGAAGCTGAATGCGTGGCACTATCGTCGGCGGCAAAGGAGGCAGCGTACCTCACAAAGCTGGGAAATGGAAATGGGATTCGGTAAATGTCGGGTATCGTGATACATAGCGATAACCAGAGCGCGCAATGCCTTGTTTAAAATTCTATATTTCATGCTCGAAGTAAACACATAGACATAAAGTATCACCATGTTAGAGAAATGTATAAAAATAAGATAATCGAGATGAAATATGTACCCACAGAAAATATGATTTCCGACGTGTTGACTAAAAATCTGCCTAGAGTCAAGCACGAAAAATGTATAGAAATGCTAGGGTTGCATTGAGTATGAAATAATTGTTAGAGTAACATATCCCGTTGAGAAGGAGTGTTGAGAGTATAAGTTTAAAGACAACGTGTATGTTAATTATCTAGTTATACAGGTTATATGTACGTTGGAGATCAAACAAGTATGATCTTAAGATGCAACTCAGTTCACACTGTATCGAACTGAGTGCAAGCTGCCTGCGTGCAGCTGAAGGCATAGACAGTCACAATTTATAAACCACAAGAGGTGGTTCGTTTTATTTTAATAAACCAAATTAAATTCCAACAAGATAGAACAACGAAAATTGTAGTTTCATTGCTTAGTTTATTTAAAACAAGTAAGAAGGCTCTAGTCGTGAAATCCCGACTAGACGATACCCTGATCCCTATACTTTACGCGTACAGTCAGCGCTTGCAAAAATGTGTGTGTGTGTACTCGCGTACTGCACACTCAACTTCAATGTCCCATATCTCCGGTGTTTCTTAACCGATTTTAATAAAAATTTCACAGATTATCATAATTTTGTCAAATGTTTAAAATGCTATCGAAAATCGAAGAGATTAGACGAGCTTAAGTTCTAAATCTGGATTTTCTAGCTCTTTTAGTCTCTCAGATCGACGCGTTCATACATACGGACGGACAGATGGACGGACGGACAGATGGTAAAATGCTAATTATACCCTGATCCCATTAAAAATGGAAAAAGGGTATAATGGTTTTGTGCAAAAGTATGTAACAGGCAGAAGGAAGCATCTCCGACCTCATAAAGTATATATATTCTTGTCCAGCATCAACAGCCGAGTCGATATAGCCATGTCCGTCTGTCTGTCCGTCCGTCTGTATGTATGAACGCGTCGATCTCAGAAACTATAAGAATTAGATCCTCCAATCTTGAAACTTAAGCTCGCCTTATCCCTAGGCAGTACAAGTTTGTTTTCGATTTTCGATAACCCGTTTCCGATATACACATGGGATCAATAACAACAAAATCTTGAATTCGGAAAAGTTTGAGATGCCAACAAAATAATGATAATCTGTGAAATTTTTATTAAAATCGGATAATAAACACCGGAGATATGGGACATTGAAGTTGTGTATGTATTATGCGCGTACACACACACACACACATACTTGCAAGCACTGACTGTACGCGTAAAGTATAGGGATCATGTTATCGTCTAGTCGGGATTTCTCGACTAGAGCCTTCTTACTTGTTTAATTATTAATTTGCCAAATCATCATGGAAAGTTACACGATTAAACAGCACGTACAAATGAAAAAACTTTATTATCAAAATAAATGTTCGTTACAACGTTCGAACGATGCGCGAATTGCGCCCATTTTACGGTAGACGTGGTGGCCCTTCACAGTCAACTCCTCAACGTTTGGTGACCAAATTTCAGACCACCTGTTCAGTAAACAATCAGCCAACTCCCGTACGTTAAAGGAACACAAGATCGGCCGAGAACATCAGCGAGAACATTCCGAGGCAGTCGACTTATCGCCGTGCACAAGAACTCGGTCTTTCGCAGACTTCAACTTAGCGAATTCCACGTCGGGACTTGTACCTACACCCGTAAAAGATCCAACTGACCCAGGAGCTGAAAGTTCATGACCATAGACAACGCCGTTTGTTCGCTACGTGCCACACAGCGGACGCCACGATTAACATTCAGCATAAACGATTTGGGGGTAAGGTTTTCTCTCGCAGGGGTGATGTGAATTTGGCACCAAGTTCATGCGATTTGACCCGCTAGTCGCAGGTCTATGAATAAACCGCAATCGACCGATGCCCTAAAGGTGAACATAACACAAGCTTTCGCTCAAGTTAAGCCCGATATACGCGAAAGAGTCGTTGAAAATTGGACCACTTGGATTCGTGCCACCGTAAGAAGCCGGGCCGGGCATTTGCTTGATGTTATATGTCATAATAAATGGCATACATGGGCCTTCCAAATAAAAAAAAAATTTTTGTTAATACCTCACACATAGCTTGTTTTCAACTATTCTTGTGGTAACTGAAAACTGTCTCAAAAGTCCTGGCGCTTATTTCTCTACTTTGGATATTTGAAATTGGTAGTGGACGTTTTCAAATTTAACAAGCAAAATCCTTTTCAGAGAAGTTCGTTGTAAATAGGCCAACATCTTTAGAACTTACTTAAACTCATATTAAAATCACCCAATATTATACAATTATTATTCAAAAACGAATACTTCTGAAAAAGACCCTCAAATTCTGTTGTAAATGTTGACAGCCTATAGGTTAGACTTTTATAAACAACAATAAAACTTATAGATTTATTTTGGAAGATACTATATTCGAAAACGAAGGTTCCGGATCTTTTTATACCGCTAAAACAATTTGGAACATAACCAATTAAATCATTCCTAACGTACATGACAATTCCACTCTTAGGTCGCACAGCATGGTGCATTACCTCACAACCCATACGGACAACAATAGTAAACCCTGGAACATCAATATTTTCGTCTTTGTACGACGAAGCTTCAACGAAACATAGAACGGATGACTGAAGCATAAATTGATCTGCCCTAACATTCTTATTTGGAAAAATTTTACTGTCCGCAATAGCTGCGACTGTTTTTGAACTTTGTCGTTATTTTTGGGAGGTCTGGAAGGTGTAAAGTGTCCAAGCTCCATGATGTTTGTGTGTAGTTCTTACGGTCAATATTAAGTAGCTCGTTTCTTTTATATTGAAAACTTTACATTTTTTTATTAATCGGAATCCAAAAAGGTTCTTTGCGATGATCTTTTGATCGAGCAAGTACTCCTACACTATCTTCTAAATATTTCATCCACAAAGAACTTGGAGTAGGTGGATTGCCCTATTAACTAACCCATCCCATTAACCGTAATCATATTTGGTAGTCGTTTTTATATGATGTGACAAACACAGCCCCTATGTCTCGGAAGATTTAAAGCCACGGCTTCTAAAATTTTAATTTTATTTTTTTTTTAAATTTTTTTAAGACGGCAGTCCCATTGAATTTCCGTACTCGAAATAATAGCCGCAAGTGTTCGTTTTAAAAATATTTTAGGCTTAGTATTAAGTACTGGACCTAAGTGCTTTTATATAGCAATCATAAGTGAGGTTAAGTTGATCGCAGGACAAAATATTTTCGAAATCACTAAAGCTATCTATACTTTCTCGATGACACAAAAATTCTAACAGGGTCTGAATTTTTTAAAAATTCTTGCGATGCGCTTCTATGGAATACCGAGTTTACAAATTTACTTTCTTCTAACTTCGCTCCTACATGAGAGCCCATGATTGTGGGTTTGGTACTCTAAATGGAGCCACACCGGGGTTAGTTGTATCAGTTGTGATAAACTGATTAACTAATGACTTAACTAGGAGAACACTTGATTTATCATTGATGTCAAGCTAAGCTTCAGGCAAATGGATATGTGGTGAGCCTCTCTGCTGAAACTCGACTGGTCAATAATATTGAATTACCCTATAACTACCGAATACACCGCACCTCCTTCTTCATAGGTTCTAAGAGCTGCATAAATCGAAAATCATAATATCTAACACAATTTGAGGCTAGTTCTTCACTAATTTTTACATTGTCAATGATTTTCGAAAGCAAAACCAAAAGCTTTGTCCACCTAGTTTCAGCTGCTGAGAATGTCATAAAGAATGTCGGAAGATCAAACTGCCTATTTGAGCGGGCGACGTGCGATTACCTTTCAAAACTCTGTAGCCATCATCGTTGCGAATTAAATTTTAAAAATTTTAAATATATGTTCTTCGTTGAGGACGTTTGCTACGGAAATGCCTTGATTGGCGTTGTGTTTACGTAAGCAAATGGTCGTATTGTTCCTTATATTAATCACATCTAACTTGTTATAGTTAAAAAATAATTTATCAGTCCTAAAACCCTCTTCTATCGAAGTTCCTTAGCTCAGACCTAACTATGGTTGTAAAACTTTCTGTACATTTTCTTTAAATGCCAGCGATGCCATTACAATTCTTTGCACCGCTACATTTTCAGAAGGGACGTTTTCTAATAATGTTTCCTGACCTCCGGGATTCAAACATTCTTCTTCTACATTATTTTCCTCGTTTGTGGAGGTCTGATCAGATCTTTCTATAAGATCTGAAACTAAGTCCCTATCTTCTGCTGATGCAACAAAGGGAACTGTGTCAGACGAAAAAGCTGACAACCACGATTCGTTGATAACAATATGGTGTTTTCTATACAGATCTGTGTTTACTAAAAATCTGATTGCATCAGCAATTATTGAAGGCCTAATGGATTCGGCCATGAAATCATGGCTATATTCCATCCTACGCTTGAGGTGTATCTGAACAACCTCGGCTTCATTGAACGCCAGTGAAGATACGTTACAACATTGGCTACGAGGATTTGGACATTGACCACTGCTTCCTCAATGGCGTTTTGACTGCTATATTGTAAATACTTAATAATCATAAGAGGAAGGTGTGGAGAAATTAGCCGTAACCCTAGAGGTGTTAAGCCTTTTAAGCAATCGGAAAGATCCGGAAAATCTAAGCCATTCGTTATTGAAGCCTTTGGTTTCTTGCCTAACTTTATACTCCTGCTGCATGTCTTGCAAAAAATAAACCTATTATTGATGAAAGAGAAGAGAAGTGTTTAGAAAGACTTAAGATATCTCTACTGTCTACCTCACTGCATTTACTTTCCCGAGATATTTTGTCCACTTGAAGTGGAAGCCACAAATCTTTTCAACAAATGCAAACCTGATATGGACCCTGCTTTACAATTCTATTGGATGCGACTATTGGTTAGCATTCCGACTAACCAATTTTCGGGATTGCTCCTGTACTGGCTAACTCTTTGAGTCAAATTTCTGTAAGCATAACTTGCAGATTCTCTAGCGTAAAGGCGAACACTTCGCCTTGCCCCTGTTCAATCAGCCTACGAACTGAATTGTCCCCAACCTGTTCCCACTGTCTCCTATCTCTTGGTCTTTTTAAAATTCTACTTTCAATGTCAGTTCAACGGTTGGCGTGCATTTGTATATAAAGCATTCACAAATAGTAAACGTCTATGAATCTGTAAAAAACCATAATGACATATATTTCTATTTCTATTAGATATTTGAAAAAAAAACTTGCGATTTTCAATATACTTGGTGAGGAGATAATATTAGACGCACAACACTTTTATACAATTGCGTAAAAAATACACAGAAATTCTTATATAATTTCTTTACACAACCGATCGGTTTCGAAGTTGTTAATTAACTTACTCAACGTCAGTCGTAATGGACATTCAAGAAGTCCAACTTTTAACCTTTTTTTACTAAAAGGACACGTGTTGACTTTTTTTTATTAACAAACTTTTCTAAAAATTCCCGTCCCACAATTCCCTATTACTTGGATAATTTTACGAGGTAAGCGGGTTAGGAAGTGCAACAACAAGTGCGAAGTTGTTGCAAGTTTTGTTTAGCAAGGGTATTAGAAGCTTGTCGTAACATCGAAGGCAGCGCATGTAAACACATATAAAGCAGGCCATCATTTAATTTATAACCAAACACAATTATGTTATAACAAACTGAAAAACCCACCCCTTTGCAATGTTTCTATATACCTGGCCACAAATTATTAAAGTTCCCTGCGCAGCAGTTGTGTACTATTTTGCACGCGAATTATGCTGCACTCATCATACATGCCTATATCTGCAAGCTGCCTGTTGCTGTGGTCCGTGATCAATGCAAATATACGAATTGCTATTACTTCTATGTTTCTTATCCGATTTTGATGAAATTTTCACAGGTGATCGATATTATGTCAATTAATCATCAACAGTCAATGGATATTGAAAATTTAAGAATTTGTTGTTATCGAGCATATGGGTATTGATCTCGGGTCAACCGTTGCTGAAGCAAAAGTTCATACAACTGAGCCACGGTCAAAAACTGAAGTCGCCTATAATACTTTAATATATGAGCTTTTTATACCCTGATCCCATTAAAAATGGGAAAAAAGGGTATAATGAATTTGTGCAAAAGTATGTAACAGGCAGAAGGAAGCATCTCCGACCCCATAAAGTATATATATTCTTGATCAGCATCAACAGTCGAGTCGATATAGCCATGTCCGTCTGTCCGTCTGTCTGTCCGTCTGTCCGTCTGTCTGTCCGTCTGTCTGTCTGTGTGTATGTATGAACGCGTCGATCTCAGAAACTATAAGAGCTAGAGAATCCAGATTTGGAACTTAAGCTCGCCTAATCCCTAGGCAGTACAAGTTTCTTTCCGATTTTCGATAACTCTTCCCGTTTCCGATATACACATGGGATCGATAACAACAAAATCTTGAAATTGGAAAACTTTGAGATGCCATTTGAATCATAAAACAAAATAATGACAATCTGTGAAAATTTTATCGAAATCGGATAATAAACACCGGAGATATGGGACATTGAAGTTTTGTATGCACTATGCAGTATGCGCGTACAAACACACACATACTTGAAAGCACTGACTGTACGCGTAAAGTATAGGGATCAGGGTATCGTCTAGTCGGGATGTCTCGACTAGAGCCTTCTTACTTGTTTTAATCGCTTGTTTCTAGCTTTACACTTCTTCTCTTACACTTTACTATTCTTTACACAAAAAAGAAAAGCAAAAATATCCCCGCGCTTTTTTTTTAATGTGTGGGTAAATTTTCATTTAAGCTTTGAATTTGTGATAAATAATTGAAAACCATAAGATATTATAAAATTTTAATAATTTTAAATATAGAATAATAATTAGCACATTAGCCACATTGTAAACACAGAAAACATATACAAATAAGTGTTTGTGTGATGTGTAAACACAGAAAACATATACAAATAAGTGTTTGTGTGATGAGTGCATAATACGCGTGCAAAATTAGTAAGCAACAAATACAAACTTCAAATCGATCGGCTGTATAAGAGATTATAGTGCAAGTGCTTGTTTCAAGTTGTTGTGCGTGTTAATTATCTCGTCGCCAAGGATTTTGAGAAATCGCAAGTCTATTTTAATTTTTTGTTTTGAAAATCGAATAGTCCTTTTCAAGGCTTTTTTACATATATACATATATATATATTGTTTTTATACCCTGATCCCATTAAAAATGGGAAAAAAGGGTATAATGAATTTGTGCAAAAGTATGTAACAGGCAGAAGGAAGCATCTCCGACCCCATAAAGTATATATATTATTGATCAGTCGAGTCGATATAGCCATGTCCGTCTGTCTGTCTGTCTGTCTGTCCGTCTGTCCGTCTGTGTGTATGTATGAAAGCGTCGATCTCAGAAACTATAAGAGCTAGAGACTCCAGATTTGGAACTTAAGCTCGCCTTATCCCTAGGCAGTACAAGTTTGTTTCCGATTTTCGATAACTCTTCCCGTTTCCGATGTACACATGGGATCGATAACAACAAAATATTGAAATTGGAAAAGTTTGAGATGCAATTTGAATTATAAAACAAAATAATGACAATCTGTGAAATTTTTATCGAAATCGGTTAAGAAACACCGGAGATATGGGACATTGAAGTTGTGTATGCAGTGCACAGTAAGCGCATACATACACACACACACACTTGCAAGCACTGACTGTACGCGTAAAGTATAGGGATCAGGGTATCGTCTAGTCGGGATTTCTTGACTAGAGCCTTCTTACTTGTTTTACATATACATTTACCATTTTTTACAGCTTTTTATACCAATTATTTTTTTCCCATTCATTTTGACATACTATGCCTAAGGCAAATAGGCAAATCTACAGCGAGTAGGTCTCAGAGAAAAAGGGCTAGAAATCAGTTAAAAAGGTCCGACCCAAATTATTTAGAGCTGGAAAGAGTGATTAACACACTTTCTCAAAGAGAGCGTAGGGATAGTAAAGAATTTAGGCGGTCTGAGAGGATTAGCAATAGGGAACGTCAAGATCATAGTAGAAATAACAGTATAGTTGGGCACCAAGAACAACTAGATGATACTTCGCGTCGACGAGGACGGAATACTTTGGAGCACTCTGTTCGAAAAACAGATTATTCACGTAGACATACAGAGCAAATAGCAGAAACTTCGCGTCGATCGAGGCGCCGACAACACCCTGAATACAGGGCTGACGAACAAGGACGGAATACTTTGGAGCACTCTGTTCGAAGATCAGATTCTTCAGTTAGACATACAGAGCAAATAGCAGACACTTCGCGTCGATCGAGGCGCAGACAAGACCCTGAATATAGGGCTGACTTACAAGGACGGAATACTTTGGAGCACTCTGTTCGAAGAACAGATTCTTCAGTTAGACATACAGAGCAAATAGCAGACACTTCGCGTCGATCGAGGCGTCGACAAGACCCTGATTACAGGGCTGACGAACATGAACAGAACACTTCGCGTCTATCGAAATTCAAACTAGAATTTTAGAAAGAGCAAGAGATAAGAGACAGCGAGCCTAGGTTAGAGACAGCCCAGCTCGTAGGTTGATTGAGCAGGCGCGAAACACAGGGGCAAGGCGAAGTGGTCGGAGAGGCGGAAACTAATTGTCGGAGGCAGCAGCCGCTAACAAACAATTTAAACATGCAAATTATAAACCTAACTTATAACGTAACTTATAACGTAACTTATTCGCATCACTAGTTGTCGTCTTTGCCTTGCACTAATTGTCTTCTTTGCCTAACACTTCGTCTGGCTGCTTGGCATCGCTCAACTAGTTCTCTCAGTCAGACTCTTTTATACATTCGTTCGATACAGTTCGCTTCAAAGGCTAAGCTTAAATTACTACTAAAACCACCAATCTAATTGTGCAAATATCAATAAACACCAGAAAGAAATTATTGTAAAGCTATCGTGTTTTCAATATAGTAAAATTGACCTCAAACATTTAAATTTCGAACATAGGTGAACACAAAATAGTGTCTCCTCTAAACACTAATGCTTATAGAAATTTGATTGTTAAAATAAGAGAGTTAGCCAGTACAGGAGCAATCCCGAAAATAGGTTAGCCGAAAACAGTCGTTATGTAAGCCAGATAAGAGAACAACGTGCGAATACCTTTCTAGGCGAAAGGGAACGTCTGGCGACAGACGCTGCAATAGTCGCATTCAATAGAATTGTGAAGCAGGGTCCAGATCAGGTTTGCATTTGTTGCAAAGGTTTATGGTTTCCACACCAAGTGGAAA
>JAWNNW010000409.1:0-213303 GCA_035044465.1 Scaptomyza tumidula
GCGGCAGACAGAAATGTATACGCAATGAACGAAAATACGAATATCGTATGCCGGGGAAATAAGTGCTATTGTACAGAGCTCGTTTACTAACTGTAAAAAAAGAGGGGTAATTATTTTCCCGTCTTTAGATTACATAGTCATTGAGTAAGCTATTTACATGTTAAAAAGCCAAAAAAAAATTGGTTTGACCAATATGTGAAACGCAGCGTTAATCAAAACAATTACTGAAATCCTGCCTTGAAATAAACTATAAATTACAGCTCAAGTGGGATTATTAGAGGACTGACACTATTGATATCTGGGCAAAACATCAATAACCAATACGTCAATGGGCGACAATATCCGTTTGTAAATTCTTTCTTTGCACTTTTTTAATCCCAAAGACTTTTAAATATACTTAATAATTTTGGGATTCTGAAAATACTTAACAGCTGATTCGGGCGTATGACTGAATGACTGTATTAGCTTGTACAGTGCGGTCACATTGTTTAATTACGAGAACGTGTTAGAATGGGTGGAAAAACGAAACAAGCGCCGCGAACTAAAAACAATGCAAAGGTAAGCATTACGCAGTGCCAACAAAAACATTATGTCTTAATTATTTGCTTGGAATTGTGCATTAGCCATCGAGCAGCAGTCGCTCCGCAGAACTGCTTGGGACCACAACGCCATTTTTTGTGGGCTTCTCGGCTCAGCCTGATGGAAACTTGGTGCCCTTTGCCCCTGGCTTTGCGAGCGCTGAGCAAATGCCAGACACATTTGATGCAAGCATAGATCCACAAACACAAATCATACTGCGCAAGCTGGCCAAAAAAGATCCCTTGACCAAGAAGAAGGCGCTACAGGAATTGCACGAGTTCATAACAGTCTGCGATTTGGATTCGTTAAAAAACATTTTGCCACTCTGGCCAAAATATTACCACAATCTGGCAAATGACATTGAACACTCGGTTCGTGAACAAACGCAGCTGGTGCTGCAGTTACTTGTATCCAAATGTAGGCGAGCCATGGCGCCATTCCTCAAGCAGCTGGTTCCCGTTTGGCTCGGCAGCCACTATGACAGTTATGCGCCCGCAGCAAGCATAGCCAGGAATTCGTTTAGGGAGACCTTTGCACGATCTTGCGAGGTGTGCGTGCATTGTCAAGATGAAATTATTGAATACTGTTCACGAAATTTGTCGTTTCACACACCGGCTACGATGTCAATAGGTAAAAATTTGAAACCGGAGGAATCGGAACAAAAGTATCAGCGTGTTGTTATAAGCAGTTTAAAGGTTTTGTCCTTCTTTATGGAGGAAACAGCGCAGTCGACAGAGCAGAATCATTTAAAACAAGGCTTATCAGCACTCTTGGCGCATCCGAAATTCTGGACCTTTGCCAAGCACAAGCAGCCATTGATAAAGTAACTACAATACAACTATCTCAAATGGTAAACTTTACAAAAATATTACATGCATCCTTTTTTTTTTGCAGAGCTGCTTGGTTTGAGTGCATTTATCGTCTGCTCCAATGTGTCACACTACTTGAATTGCTTGCACCATACAAAACGCAACTAATCGCAGCAAGTTTTCAATCAATCGACGATGCTGATCCATTGGTTGTACCTCACGTTTGGGCGTGCCTGCTGTTGCTACAAAGCAACTTTGAGGACTGGTATGAAAATATTTGGATTTAATATATTTTCCTTCTACTGTATTTATATGTATAAAAAACTTTAGGTCCTGACTTTTTAAAGCAGACAATGCAGTTTACAACTATAAGAGCCAACCATTTCACTGTAGTTTCCTTTTGGGCTACAAGTGAGCACTAAGAAGCCGTTTTGTAAAACTCGATCTCTTGCGCGTAGACACACACGTACACACGTACACGTACGTGCAAGCACTGACTGTACACGTTAAGTATAGGGTTTAGGGTATCGTTTTTTTCGGGATTTCTCGACTAGAGCCTTCTTACTTCTTTTATTCTGATACCGATGGAAAAAGTATGTTGTTTTTAAACAATGTCTATCACTGTCTGTCCGTCTGCATAAACGTTATTTTTGTCAACACACTTAAAGCTATAGAATTCAATTTTTATACCCTAAACCCAAAAGCACCGGAGCAATAAAACATTGAAGTTGAGTATGCAGTATGCGGTATACGCGTTCACACACACAAACATACTTGCGAGTTCAGGGTATCGTCTAGTCGGGATTTCTCGACAAGAGATTTTTTAATTGTTGTAAATAACTTTGTCTGTGGGCATTTCAGATGAAGTGTAAATATTGGGATGAAAATCGATATAACCAAAATTAACATCCCTACAGTTAGAGTTACCAAATTTGGTATAAAGATAGTTACGTCCATAGAAAACTGCACAACTCATTTACAAAATTGTATGCCAAAACCCCTTCCTCGATTCACTTTTTAATCCATACTGTTGATATCTTTTTTGTTGTATTTTTGAAGGTATGCTCCGGTTAATATTCGAAAAACACTGCTGCCAAAGCTTTCATCACTGCTGCGCAACGGCTTTAATCACAATGCTGAGGCTATTTGTCCCAATCTGCTGCCATTTTTATCGAAGATATCAGTGGCTAGTTTGAACGATTTAAACATTTTCGAGTTTTATCTGCGATTCTTCGACGATCTGAAGACCACTGTCATGAGCTCACATGACCCACTTCTATCAAAATCTGAAAATTCGATCAAGCACAAAACCTACTTTGAATGCTTACGCTTTATTCTGCAGAAAATAAACAATAAACAGCGCACAGCTTCAGAGGAGAAGTTTGCCTTTATGCTGTTGGAACAGCAAATTCTGGAACCTATTGTGCAACTGCTGCGCAGTGACGGCGACAATGTAAAGTATTTCTTTCAACACACTTCAGCGCTGGTTGCGTATTGGGATCGTCAGTGTAATATTGATGTCGATAAAAGCTCCTGCGTTCTTTATGTGAAATTATTGAATATGTTCTGGAAGCGCCTATTTGAGCAAATCACACAAGAGTTCGCTTTTAAAGATGTTAATGAGCAGCTTCTGTCAAATGTGCTGATGTTAGTGCAGGATTTGCATATGGCTAATCCTAGCCTAGAAACGCAAAGCGTAAAGTTTCTAGACGCAGTCGAACAACAATTTCCAGAGCTCGCCCCACAACAATCTACGCATTCTATAAAGGCACAGGGTTCGTCGGCCTTCATACAAAAAGAGCTCAAACAGCTTACCGTAAAGCTTGTTTGCATTTGCATGGAAAAGGCTTGTTGTAGTAACAATTCTAGTTGCTTCATCAGCAGAGTGCGCACGCTGACCAAATTGTTCATAGATGCCGATTTCTATAAAAGTCTAACGCCACTAGGCGGGCTGGACGCAACCCTTGATACATTTGTAGAGTTATTATCAGACAAGCTTAACAACGACGCCTGTGATTCTGTCGTAGACATAATCTTTGAGATACTCTCGCTGTTGAAGCCGGACGCACGTTTTGCATACATTGCTGAGACCTTGTTGAAAGTAAGTCATATTTAGTATATATGTTATTCAAGTTTATAAAATTAAAAAAGTAAAGACGTAGCAGTCATACGTAATATAAACTGCAGAGTATTCTGATAAAAGCATAATACCAGGCGAAACAAGTAAGAATTCCCGACTAGACGATACTTTTTACTAGTGTATGTGTGTGTACGCGCATACTGCATACTGCACACTCAACTTTAATGTGCCATATCTCCGGCGTTTCTCAACCGATTTTAATAAAAATTCCACATATTGTCACTTTGCTTAATCAAGATTTTGTTGTTATCGATCCCGTGTGAACATCGGAAACGGTAAGAGTTATCGAAAATCTGCTTTTACTGCCTAGGGACTAGTCGAGCTTATGTTCCAAATTTGGAGTCTCTAGCTCTTATAGTCTCTGAGATCGACGCGTTCATACAAAAGGGACAGCCGGACGGACATGGCTATATCGACTAGGCTGTTGATACTGATCAAGAATATATATACTTAATGGGGTCTGCTGATGCTTCCTTCTGCCTGTTACATACTTTTTCTCAAATTCATGATACCCTTTACCCATTTTTAATGGGTTCAAGGTTTAAAAGGATAGCGAAGTGTGCTTGCAAAAGAGGAAATGAGGCGCCAGTAGGTAGGCGTAACTTCCCAATTTTTCCAACAACAGTTTTAAATAAGTAGTAGATATAGAATTTTTTTAATTTTTTAAACCGGAAGTATGCATGATTTGTCAGGTAAAACAAAAATTCATAATAAACATGCTAGGCGACCCTAGCTGAAATGCTTCAACGCGATGGGAAACGTAACTCTTGAGAATTTTTTTGTGGTGTTTTTTTTCTGATCTTCAAGGAGGTTTGAGCTTATGTCGTTGGCCACTTGAATGTACCATAATTTTTGGTCGTGACATCCTTATTTTGATGCAGATCTCAAAAGGATATATAAAGAAGCATTTCAGATTTTGAATAGCGGGTGGTAATCGTCTGTGCAGATCTTAAAATTATGTCACCATCTATTATCCCACCGGATATAGTGAGAGGTGGGAAATATGTTACAAATAAACTCTTGTGCCTTTGGTATACATTTTTAAGGGGAATGATAATATACAATTTTTTTCTCTTTTTTTTTTTCTAGATACGACAGCATCGGGTACAAAACTTGTTGCTGCATCGTCTGCTCTCATATCCTTTGTGCACAGAACCTGCGGTGCGGCAAATGCTTGCCGGCCCAGAGACTTGTGCTGCAATCGTTCAAGTTGCCGAGGAGATTGTTATGGAAAATAATAGCGATAAGTTGAACTTGTTGCACAAATGCTTCTTTCAAACTGATACGGGCGATATTTTAATAAATCAGTCGACTGTAGACAAAATTCTTCTTGTCATGTGTGCACCTTTGGAGCAGTCAGATACTTGCGAGATGTTGGAGGTCTGTGGCAGTTTTATAGCACAGATTATGCCTGTTGTATGTAGCCAGGAAAACTCATCCCCGGCAGTTCGCCAGCACGTATTTTTAAAGCTTTACAAGTTTAGCCTGGAGCAAAGAGTGAGCGATTATTTATCGGAGGATACGCTGTGGGAGATAACCACATGCTGGCAGGATGCGCTTTCAAGCAATGACATCGAAATTAATGACGAACTGTTGCATAGTTGTGCTGACATTGCCGAGGAACTGGCACAGGGTTCTGATATGAATGCTAGCAAACTGGAAAGCATGTCTGGAATTATAAGTGAATTTATTATCTGCCTTACGGAAAACATTGATGATGAGTTGCAGCGTTCTTCCCGTTTAGAGGAAACTATTCTGGCCATGCTGAGCTCAGAAGTTAAGACAGCCGATAGTGTGCTACAATTCGAGAAGCATTGTGTATTCCTGGAGACTTTAAAGATTTCAATAAGTCCCGGCGTAACCATCGATTGCGCAGACATGAATGAAATTAAAATATTACCTCTGCTGCGACGTACAGTGTTAAATTTTGCAATAATAAAAAAGCTAGTTTGTCGAGTTGACAGTCTTCAACTGCCGCAGCATTCAAACAAAACTGAACTTACCGAAGACTTAAGTGATCCCAATGCCAATTCGTTTAAGCAGTGGAGGGAATCGTTTATTTTGGAACTGATGCAGTGTATGCAGATTGAAGCCTCTGCGCAGACCTGGCTGGAAGTAAGCCCTAAAATAACAGACGCCTGTAAGGAGCTTGTACTAACTTTGTCCGAACAAGTATGTAATTTTATGGGAAACGGCAGCGAGCTGGTTGGTTTCATCAAGCAGCGACTGCAGCAGGAAGCGCTTAAAGAGAAAAGCGTAATAAGCTGCCGTCTGTTGGGCCATATAGTTCACTATACTCAATATGCGGCTTTTGAAGAGAGCTCCGAAATTGTACTTCATGAGGACCTTGCAGAGCTGCTGATACAACAAGGCGCGCTTAGAGCTTATGTGATGACGCTTCAGGTATCCAATGAATGCTTGTTTTTACATTTAATCCATCCTAATACGCTTTCCTTCTTTTAATTTTAGCACATGTTGCCAAAACTTTCGCAAAAGACGCTAACCTTAAACAGCGTCGTTATGCGATCGGAGCCGCACGTAATGTGGGTGAAAGCCGCAGTCTTCCGCTGTTTGTTACTGAATAATTTTGAGTCTGAGCTAAATAAAAAAACAGATTACAACATTATTGTCTCAGCGTTGCAGTTTTTGACACAGGTTGGTGATCTGCAAAATATCCAAAAAGAGCTGCTGCACTATAATGTGTAAGTCCATCAAGTTCTATACATTTATGCACACAAATTACTTTTGCTACATTAACTGAATATTATTACAGCGAGCTTCTTAAACAGCCCTATGAGGCAGTTTTAAATACTTTGGAAATAATAAAACTGCTAACTGAAGTTCTCCAACGCTTTCCCCATGAACTTAACATTAAAAATTGGGATCTCTTGCGAATTGGTCTTAGCTCATGGGTGCTGACCGTTTCCAAGTCTATAAAACATTATAACGATCCGAAGGTACGTATAACAAACATATACATAAGCTATACAAGTAAAAAGCTTGCAGTTGGAAACGACCGACTGCGGAATTGTCTGCTACCAGTATAGGTGCTTGCAAATATGAGTATCGGGGTCAGCAAATTAAGTACGCAGATCTTTGCGTGACGTCACTATCTATCTTATGGCTTTGGTGATTTTAGCTCAAAAACTGTGTAATGTTCAGGCATTTTAGATTTTGTATTACGACAGCCGGCGTCATTGAAATTTTTTGTTCAAGAACTACGCATTTAATATTGCTTATTAGCTTTGCTTCTTTTTTTTTGCTTTTGATAGCTCAGCGCGTTACATAAAATGAAGCAAAAGTTTCGTTTTCGTGTTTGGCTTTAAAAACGGACGCAAATGAAACTCATTCAATATAATATAATCTCAACCATCCGTGTCAGCTGCAACTCCTTTTTCCGAGGCGAATGGCCGTTTTATACATATATTTCCTCTTTGATGAAACCCTAATATATATATTTACGTATCTATTGCACTTATTCCCGTTGTCGTTTCTGTATTCTAAAACAGACTTGTGTAAACGGCGACTGTTTATCGATGGTTGCATCAGAAACACATAATTCTCACAAAAAGGAGTCAGCTGTTGTGTGGGTGGATTTAAAAAAAGATGAGTTTAAATATAAATATATGTATATGAAAGTGAATGAAAATGAAACAAATCTTAATCACCTACAGCAGCGGTCGTTTGTTAATCATTACCCTAAATAAGTTGATATTACCCCATGGCAATGAGCAAAAAAAAAAAAAAACAATAAAAAGGATTTAGAATTGCATATTAAAAATATGTATATACTTTTAACTTACAAAAGTTTCATTTTTATCTCCAGAATTTTTATTTTACCCCATTTCAGGGAATTTACCCCTGACTTACAGGTTCTTCCAAACATTAAAAAGTCGATAAAAACCCTACATTTTCACCCTCCTACCGCGAACCCTTTTAAAATACCATGAACCTATGAAATGCGTAAATTAGGTACAAATAGTTTGGTGCAAAAGTATGTAACACACAAAAGGATGCATCATCCCCATACGATATTCATATTCTTGATCAGTATCTGGTTTACGTCCGTTTGTCATTATTTAGCAAAACAGCTATTTTGGACACCCTTACAGCTAGAAATTTGCAATTTTACAAATATCTTTGAATGAATAAATAAAGTTGTAATTCATTTATTAACAGACATCATTTTTTATTGTGGCTGTGTATCATCTGTATGCAACACTGACTACATTTATACGCTCGGAGAAGCAAAAGAGCTCAACAGAGCTTTTGAAAAAAGTGATCGACGAGTGGGAGAGCCTGTTTGCTACTGAAGTGAATGTGTTGCTGTTTAAGGCATATTATGACTTGACTGACGAGGCAACTGTGTCAATAGAATTTCGTGTATGCTTCGAAGCTCTGCTGGAGTGTCTAATGCCGGGACTAAAAATGCTAGATTATAGTTTTGTTTACAGGGTAAGGAAATTAAAAAATAATTTAAATATTTTACATTTTAATTTCTTGTGCAAATGGCACAGTATTTTAAATCGCCCAACTCAAGGCTGACATTGGATCATTTGTGCAATTTTCTGCTTAAGCAACTGCATAGCTCACAGCATAGCGTGCGCCTTAATGCGATGCACGCTTTACGTCAGCTAACGCCACAGTTCGTGTCCGATGAAATTGAGCTAATCGATAAAAACAGCGATAATACGGATGCCGTCACGTCAAAAATCTCCAAATGGCATTTTCTCAATCGTTTCGAGGATTATTTAAATCGGTATGACGCGCTTATAAGCAAATATTTAAAGGAGTTTAGCTTTAAGCTTTCCGAACTGGAGGATCTAGAGCCCATTGATGAAAAGGATGCTTATAGCTATTTATTGCTATGGGACTGTATAATAAACGCGTGCGCCAAGTCGCCAGTTGTGCTGCGTTCCATCTATACAAGCTGGCTCAATGAGAATCGTTATGAGGCGGTAAGATCATTGCCGAAACTTAACCTTTACTTTTGATTTTTAACATAAAATTTTTTTTAAAACATTCTCTTAATATTCCAGAATTTTTTAAACTTCCTATTTCGTGCCATGCCAGTGGATATATTGAAGAACCATAGCGCCAAGGTGCATAGTAATGGCGTCTACATGGAGCTTAGCTGGTCTCAACTGAAGGGTGAGTTGTTGATTAATTGAGAAGCGTCTCCTCCGAAGGCAAATTCTCTGCTAGCACATCACGTAAAAAGTCCTCATTAAAGTCTTCATTTTCGCTCATGCCATAGTCAAAATCACCTATCATTTCTTCGCCAACTTCTTCCGATAAGGAAATGAAATCAGTTACTGGCACAAATCTTTCATCATTCCCAGCATGCATAGAACGCGTCACGGGTATAGGTTGTGGTGCCATGTATATATTTAAGTTGGATATGAACTTGTTTATCCAAACGGTCATATTGTTGGCCAAGATACGTTGATAGTCGCGCAAGTTGCTTGTGGTGTAGAACTCTTGTTCTGAAAAAAATGGATGTAAAAGTATTTAGTGTATGTTCGAGCAGCAACATTTCTGGCATCAAATTTGGTCCGTAAATAACCCTTTAACTTCTGTGATTTACAGTTATTTAATTTACGACAGCTATTTCTCCACTAAATTTAGTTGGCTCAAACACTGACAGATATCGGCATATCCGACATTGTGTATGCCTTCACTAACTTTACTTCGGCATTTTTTGACCGAATTAGATGCAATTTTTGCAGATCAATATAATACCATACTTTGCTAAATTTAAGGTACTATTGCTGTCGATCATTTGTGTATATTGGAAATGGGTATCGGTCATCTGAAGCAAACCTGATCTGCGAATAAACTGAAGGCTGTATTTAATTTAGTCTTTGACACAGGCGGTCATCTACAAATCGATTCGGTTTTTATACCCTGATCCCATTAAAAATGGGAAAAAGGGTATAATGGTTTAGTGCAAAAGTATGTAACAGGCAGAAAAAAGCATCTGCGACCCCATAAAGTATATATATTCTTGATCAGCATCAACAGCCGAGTCGATAGAGCCATGTCCGTCTGCCTGTCTGTGTGTATGTATGATCGCGTAGATCTCAGAGACTATATGAGCTAGAGACTCCAGATTTTGAACTTAAGCTCGCCTAATCCCTTGGCAGTACAAGTTTGTTTTCTATTTTCGATAACTCTTCCCGTTTCCGATAAACACATGGGATCGATAACAACAAAATCTAGAATTTGGAAAACTTTGAGATGCCATTTGAATTATAAAACAAATCGGATTATTACAATCGGTTAAGAAACACCGGAGATATGGGACATTGAAGTTGTGTATGCAGTATGCAGTATGCGCCTACACGCACACACATACATGGAAGCACTGACTGTAAGCGTGAAGTATAGGGATTAGGGTATCGTCTAGTCGGGATATCTCGACTAAAGCCTTCTTACTTGTTTTTATTTATAATCTGAAGTCTGTTGCTCTCAAATCTACAGACCGACACGGCTGTTGTTCCTTATCAAAAATATATACACTAAGGGCGGTCATAAATTCATCTTTTCTGCATGTTATATACTATGGTACTAACTCACTATATTATTTTTCTCATTTGTATATTTGTATAGCTGCAATACAAATCAAGATCTGTAAGTGGTTTTACTATGAAAAAAGTGGGCTTTTTTAATGCCTTACTTGTTAAGACAAGAAGGCTCTTTTTAGATTTTTAAATTGAGAATTATCTATTGTAAAAAAATTAAGTCCAAAATCGCATCCGAGCAATGTTCTCGAAAATGTAAAATATTATGGTCATTAACTTACCCGTAAATTCTTTGATGCGCTCCAATATCACTGCAGATAGGGGCGATTGATCGTCAATAATAAATTGGTCGTTTAATAGGAACTCTTTCATCTCCTCAAAAAGTACGCACACTATTTTCATCATTTGTTTGCGTTGACGCTGAATGATCAGCTTTCTTAGTCCATTGCAGCGTCTTTTATGTTGCTGCCGTTGGACGCGACGCTGTCGCATTTCTTCCTCCAAATACTCCATTGCCTTTTCCATAGTCATCGCTTCAACGAGAGGTTTGGGTCTCATTTGCTGTTGCAGCGCAGTTAGATGACGTTGCGAAAGAACATGTTTAAAATATTTAAATGTATCCTTGACTCTCATTGGATGTGGATTGGCTAATCGTTCTACGCGGGCCGTGCATATGGGCACATAGATTTTCTTAGTGATGTAGCGCGGCTGTTTTAGTCGTTGCGGCGACAAAAAATTCTTCTTTGGCGTGGCCAGAAAGCAGATGTGTTCTTCTCGTTTAAGCATATCGCGATCTATAATGATTTGCCCGGTGTGCTGACAGGGCACATAGCACGGATGATAGCGCGGACACACACAAAAAAACTTATACATGTGTTGAGGTTCCGGTATCTGTGATTTTACCAACCGTTTGATTCGTTTAGCGCGATCCGGTCGCAGCTGGACCATGGCCAGACGTGCGTTCAACTCATCTGCAACTGAGACTTCCTCATCTTTGGGCTTACGGTCTTGCGGTGGACGATCGCTTGGCAGCTTTGTAAAGTCTTTGGTCTCAGCGACGGTTTTTTTCTCGGTTTCTAGCATTATGACGCGGGATGGCGTTTCGTTAGCAATTTTGTAAAAATTTGTTGTTTTTTTTTCCATATTTTTATATAATTAGAAAAAAAAACCTCTACAAAATAAATATACCACACTGTGATCCAGATTTTAAATATATAAACAAGATATTGTTTTGCATATTCTAAATGTGTTTGTAATGGCCTACTTATAAAACACAAGTTTATTTCAATTGTTTTTCGGTGTCTTTGAAGTAGATCCCCAACTCTCGGTGGAGCGATATGCCTGTCATCTGTATACGGAGGTGCTACGCAAGTTGCCTGCTGTGGTTCGTAAATGGTGGAACACCAGCCAGTCTAGACAGAAGAACTTTGTAGACAATCTTACTACCAATTACGTCAGCGCATTAATCTGCAGCGAGGAGTTAAAGGCGATTGCGAATCGCAAGGAAAAACATGAGAATATGCAGGTGGGTTTTTCTTTTATATTTTGCTTGTGTTGTATTGTCTGACTAGATAGCTTCCTCGATGCTCATGCGAAGTACGAAAACTGTAATAATGGCGCAAAGTAGTAACACAATAACAGTGGCTCGAAAAATTTCCAGTGGTACCATGTTCAGTTTTAATTACAATTCACCAAATTTATACACACAGTCAAATAAATATTTCGGACCAAGAATAGCAAAAACTACTTAGTTAAAAAAATATAAAAGCGAAATATTATAAAAGAATTATTTTAAAATGCATCTTTAACATTATTCTCGCGGTTCCTGAATTAAAAATACACATTTTCACCCTTTTAACCAGGGACTTAAAACGTGACCGTTAACCTTACCCAAAATTTTTAAAAATGATACTTTTGCGTTAACTGGGCAAAAATGTCGACAATTTTAAATTAAAAGTGATTCAAAAACACACATACGTTACATATATAAATACGTTCATAAATACCAAAATACGTATATTTACTGGTCGGCAGGTTTTGACGTAAGCAAAAATAACAAGAAAGGAGGCTCTGTTGCTTATTTTAAATTTAAATTGGACGTAGAATCATTACCCCAACTTTTTTTTTCTCAAACTTGACGTTGTGTAAGTTGGCATTACCCATTACCATTGCCATTACCCCACAGTGAAAGAAAGTTCAAAATATATATTTCACAATCATGACCATTACCCCCAGAAATTTCACTTTTACCCCATTTGGGGTAATTTACCCCGGTTCGCAGACCGCTGATGTAGACAGATGACGCAATACAAGTTTTTTTAACAAGCAAGTAGGAGTGGCACTATGTATTATATTATTATTATTATTGGACGTAGATGTACTAACGGACAGTACATTTAAGTGGCCCAACGATACCAAGTACCGGCTTGTCAACGCGTGGACCCACGCACAAAGCGACCCACCTCCCGCCAATCCGACCGAGGGGCGCACCGCGTAACGTGCGGTTACGATGATCGCAAACATGTAGACAAATGACATAACACAATTTTTTTTTAGTAAGCATGCAGAAGTGGTACTAGTTAGGTGGGAAAGATCGTTATAAATTGAACATAAAATCCGAAAAGGGTTATGACTAGCATAGTTAGAATAACAAGCATGCAGGGATATGGGTAAAAAATTACTACTAGTTGTAATGGGTACTGCAATGTTAATTTGCTTGATTAGTACGGGGGAATCTATTTCACCATGTATTAATTTGTGAACAAAGGTTATTACTAGCATAGTTCTAAGATTAGTAAGAGAGGGAAGATTTATTAATAAAAGCCTACTGTGGTAATGAGGTAAGTTAGTACTGTTATCCCAGTTAAGACCCCGAAGGGCAAAGAGCAAAAATTGTTTTTGTACCGATTCTATTCTATCCTGATGAATCCTGTATTTGGTATGCCATATACAAGATCCATATTCGAGAATCGGTCGAACGAGAGACATATTCAGAGTTTAAGTTATGTAGGGGTCGTCGAATTCCTTCGACCAGCGCTTAATGAACCCCAAGGCACTTGATGCTCGATTTGTGATTGTCGCAATATGCTTGTCAAACTTAAGCTTTGGGTCCATTAGGATACCCAGATCCTCAACCAAATCAATCCGATCAAGTGGTAGGTTATCCAGAATATAGATATTAAAAAAAGGCATTCGCCTATAAAAAGACATCTTTACATTTACTGCAGTTGAGATGCAGTAAATTTACTCTGCACCAAGTTTGAAAATTGTCTAAGTCACTTTGCAGTCTATGACCAGACAGAAGCTAGCATTCAGCTGGCATCATCAGCATACATCAGCACCCGTGTGTTGTTTATTACGAAAAAAGTGTAAATAGTCACTTTGCAGTCTATGACCAGACAGAAGCTAGCATTCAGCTGGCATCATCAGCATACATCAGCACCCGTGTGTGGTTTATTACGAAAAAAGTGTAAATAATAAAGGCCCAAGGTGACTTCCTTGTGGAACACCAGAAGTGACCTGGATCGCTTTAGAAACAACCATTAAAATAGACTCTAAGTTCTAAAAGTTAAATAATCTTGAATCCAAGAAATAAGATTATTGGGAAAGCCCAAAAGTTTAAGTTTATGTATTAAAAGGAGGTAATTAACAGAGTCAAAAGCCTTACTGAAATCGGTGTAAATAACATCAGTTGGAAATTTGTCTACAAAGCCCTTAATAACTGTTGAATGTGTTTAGGTTTATTTAAATGAAACGAACCACTTCTTGTGGTGTTTAAATTGTGACTGTCTATGCCTTCAGCTGCACGCAGGCAGCTTGCACTCAGTTCGATACAGTGTGAACTGAGTTGCATCTTAAGATCATATTTGTTTGATCTCCAACATACATATAACATGTATAACTAGATAATTAACATCCACGTTGACTTTAAAATATCTCGTTGAGTTTTTCTACCACGGTAAAGAAGCTATTGAGATGTCCAACGATGCTCTCCCCTTTTTCATTTTGGTGCCTAATAATTGCTTAAGCAATGTAACACGTCGGGCTGGTCCTCTTCGTACATGAACCTCACCTAATTGGTTCCAAACCTCCGATGATGTTTTAATGTGTTTAACATTGATTATTTGCGAAGCCCTTATGCTCAACATAATGCTTGCTAACGCCGTCTCATCTTTTGCGTCGAAGTCGGCTTTTGCCTTTGGTGTATCACCTTCTGATTTAACCACTCGTCCGCAAACTACGGACCGCAGATCAGCATGAATTAAAACACTTTTCATTTGAACTGCCCATGCACCATAGTTCTCATGATCGAGCTTCTCGATAGGTTGCATTGATGGCATCATTTTGATCTTGTCCTTTTTTAATTTTTTTTTTAGGAACGAGTCACTTCCGGAGACTTGCAATGTCTGAGCCCATAACCTGTTGAATTTAATTAGGTTTATTTAAATGAAACGAACCACTTCTTGTGGTGTTTAAATTGTGACTGTCTATGCCTTCAGCTGCACGCAGGCAGCTTGCACTCAGTTCGATACAGTGTGAACTGAGTTGCATCTTAAGATCATACTTGTTTGATCTCCAACATACATATTACATGTATAACTAGATAATTAACATACACGTTGTCTTTAAACTTATACTCTCAACAATAACAAGTGATGTGAGTTCTAGTAAATCATAGATTTACAAAGGTGTTGAAGATGAGAGGTTATTAGTTTCTCAAAAATCTTAGGAGTAGCAGACAACTTGGAGATACCCCTATAATTTTGAGCATTAGATTTGTTTCCTTTTTTGTGCAAAGGAATTATATACGACTCTTTCCAAATTTTTGGGAAAGTGCATAGCTCCACGAACAAACTAAAACATTTATGCAAAGGTTTTAAAAGACCCTGAGCACAGTACCTAAGCACACAACTTGGTATTCCATCAGGTCCTGAAGAAAAAGTGGGCTTAATAACCTAAAGATCACAAAGTAGTGAACTCTCTGTGATTTCCGGTATGAAAAGGCAATTTGAGGCATTAAGCCGATAGGGGTAAGGCCTGACGACTGGTTGAAAACAAGGGCTATAAGTCGTTTGAAAAAATTCAGCAAATAGATCGGCAATAGCCTGGTTTGAGTTGGCTTTCATTAGATGGTAGAGTCGATGACGATGCGTTTCGCATTAACGAAATCAAAAAACCGTTTAGGATCCTGCTGAAACTGTAATCTACACCTAATCAGGTAATTCCTGTAACATTGGCTATTGAGGACTGAAAAATTGGAACGAGCAATCAAGTATGCAGAACGAGCTAACGGAGAGCATGATTTTCTGAAACTCTTATAGAGTTTCGATTTACGATTAATTGGGAAAGATCATTGTATATTGAACATAAGATCCGAAAAGGGTTATGGTTAGCAAAGTTACGATAGCAAGCTTGGAAGGCTATAAGTAAAAACTTACTAGTTTTTCTAATGGGAACTGCAAAGTTAGTTTCGTTGATTTTTAATCTGAATCTTTTTTTTTCATTTAACTCCGGTGCTAGAGGCATTTCTTAGCAAAAACAGTCCAAATATAACAAAAAATTTACAAAATCGCAACAATATTGATCAAAAACAATTGAATAACAATATTTTAACAAGCTCAATAACTTTTTGTAGCGAGAAAACTGGTGTGTCCCACTCACAATGTAAATGAACAATTTTCAACAAATATCGACTTTCTATTAAAGGCAAGACATTGTCTCTTTTAAAATCGTAACGGGACTATATATACTAAGCAGATAAGAAACAAATGCATGGAATAACATTACAAAACATAAGCGAAAAGATGTGTATACTCAAAATATTAATACCGTTATTATAACTCCTGTTACACGCAAAACAAATTTTGCACAAATATTCATTTTACTGAGGTAAAAGATCCATCCCCTGTGTTTCGGAAGACTTAATGCCATGGACGGCTTGTAAAGCTCTCTAACACCGCAGGGTGAGTAGCTCTAGTATAATCTTCAGCGGTTGAATAGAATTTAATTTTATAATTTTAAATGAATCTGTTGCCGCATTTGTACTGAAGAAATTGCATAATAACAAGAAATTGTATAATGTATAAATAATCGGGCACGTCCGATGGCTGACAAATGCGAGATCGGATAACACAAATATCATCGGCTATCATAAGACCCGATGCCTTATTATTGAGATCAGACGCAAGAAGATTGTCCTCCCTTTGTCGCATTATTTCTGTAAGTTTAAAATACCTAAAATGGTCTCACAGAGTTGAACCAAATATTGCACTGTAGGGATCATTCGAGTTGGATTCAAAGATCCATCGACCACATACTGGTAATAACTGTCGTAGATGACAAACTATGACAGAAATACCACCAAATGGAGAAGAATTTTGAAAAATTAGTTTAAGATAGGAGTCCGATGGGCAAAAATTTTAGAACCAACCATAGTTATTTCATCTATAATAATGAGTTTTGGGTCAATCAACCTAGAATGCAATGTATTAACTAAATCATGGGCCTCAAATCTGAAACAGGTTTACTTGGAATGTAAACGTGGAATGCAGTGTTAAGGCACTGGCTGCTTTTGCTGTGGGTACGCCTAAAAGTATTTTAACAGAAGTTGGATCTGTTCCTGATTTGTTATTGTAAAAAGTGGACAAGGACTAATAAATTTCTTGAATAGGACGGCTCTTTTTGACGCCAGCACAACCTCCAAAAAATTCATAGTACACAGATTTTTTCTTGGCATTGTTCAAACCGTTTGTTAAATATTGCTTCTACTTTTTAATTAAGGCACTAAGTGCCTCACCGCATTTACCTTCTACAACTTCCCGAGATATTTTGTTCACTTGATGTTGAAACCACAAACCTTTGCAACAAATGCAAACCTGATCTGGACCCCTCTTTACAATTCTATTGAAGCGTCTAAACTAGGGTCTATCTCCAGACGTTCTCTATCCTCTGGAAAGGTTGTTCTCTGTGCTGGCTCGACTATATTGATATTGCGACTATTTTCGGCTAACCTATTTTCAGGATTGCTTCTTTACTGGCTTACTCTGCGAGTCAAATTTTGTATTAGCATAATTTGCCGTATGCGTATTATAAGCGCATGTATACATTTAAACACATTTGCCTTATAACAACAGGTAATAAAGGGTCAGTGAAAACGGGTAAAAAGGGCATAATGCTTTTGTGCGAAAGTATGCAACAGAGAGAAGGAAGCACCTTCGACCATATAAAGTATATATATTTTTGATTAGCATACACAGCCGAGTTAATACAGACATGTATTGAATGATCTCGTCGATCTCAGAGACTATAGGATACTAGATACTCTAGACTTTAAATATAAGCTCCTCGTAGCCATTGGCAGTTCGCAGTTTGTTTTAAATTATAAATTATTTTTCCTGTTTTCGCTAATGTGAAATTTCGGTAAAAATAACATAATATCGAGAAATTTGGTTAACTTGCCGATAATGTAAATAGTGGAAATCGGTTAAAAGACACTTAATATATTGACAAGTTTAGTCATTATGCATTTGCGCAGAATTGCAGGCACCACCGAACGCATAAGGTCAGGGTTAATGGAAGAGTTCAGTGTAGAGCCTAATTAATAAATGTGTAGAATTTTGCCGTAGAGTATAAGTTTTTATTGGTATACCGATACCGAAATATATACGACCTGCTCTCTGCCCGTCTGTCATTATGAATGTGCATTTCTTCGACAACCGTAAAGAAAGAGAAATTTTCTCTTGCTGTCGGATTAGGTGTCAAGATAAAAAAAACTTTCGATAAAAAAAACTTTAATTAATTTAAATTATTGATTTTAAACATGCCGTTAAAGCGTTTACATAATATTTGTAATCTTTTAAAGTTTCAAAACCGTTTTCAAGAAATTGTAAATGTAAATTTAAAAACGAATAAATGCAACTCTTGACTGCACGCGGGTTTTGGGTATCTTCTAGTCAAACTTTCTCGACTAGAGCATTCCTGAAATTTTATCAATAACTGTTATTTTCTGTGCTTGTTTGTTAAAAAATTTAGGTGACAGTCCACATGTCCACTCGTGAAGTTTTGGCTGTTTATGCAATTGATGAGGCACGCATGGAGCTGGTCATTTCACTGGCACCCAATTACCCTCTAGGCGCGGTAAAAGTCGAGTGTGGCAAACAAATTGGCGGACGCGCCAGTTCACGTAATGTTGGAATGCAGCTGACTATCTTCTTGACGCATCAAGTGAGTGTCTTTATTGTGCATACAGTTATCGAAATATACTATATGTGATTGCGCCATAGAATGGAACTATTTATGATGGTCTGACGCTGTGGAAAAACAATCTGGATAAAAAATTCGAAGGCGTGGAGGAATGTTATGTTTGCTATACGGTAATTCACCAAGACACCTGTCAGCTGCCCAAGTTGACGTGCAAGACCTGCAAAAAGAAGTTCCACGGTCCCTGTTTGGTAATCTTAACGAAACTTATTTTTAAAATCGGCTAATTATAAAATCTTTCCACAGTACAAGTGGTTCACCACCAGCAGCAAATCCACCTGTCCCATATGCCGCAACGTTTTCTAATTGATATAGAAATAGAGTATAAGCTAACACAATTCAATATTCAGATATAGATAAATGTATTATTTGGCCTTTTCCTTTAAATCGGTGTAAAACCAGAATAAATTCGTGGCAGTTTTAAATTAAACCTTTTTGATGTGTACAAAACTTCTCGTATATAAATATATATAACTTTTAAAGCAAACATTTACACTTATACTTTAATCAATTGAAGTGGGATCAAACAACATAAATATTTTTAAAATTGTATTTAAAAAATAATTCCAATGCGAGATATTGTTAAGTAACATTTTTGGTATACTGTCGAAGGAGTTTGTTGCCTACGTGGGCTATGTGGTGGCCGAAGCACATTCTCAAAACTTTTAAAGCTGTGCCGAAACAATTGTGTAAGCTCCAGCAACGCTCAGAAGGCTCGACTGGGAGATACCTTGAATTAAAGCTTGTTGGCTTACTGTCATTGTCTGTATATGTATGTGTATTGTGTTCACGCATATAAGAAAATAGCTTAACTTTTTCGCTGCCGCATGATGACTAAACTTTATCCTTTAATATTTCTGATTTTTTTCCACTGAGTTCGATAAAACTTTACAAGTAAGCGTAATTTATTTTAACAGCTTAACATTTATTAAAGTTAACAGTTTATTCAGTATTCGATATTTTGTATTATATAGCAGAGCTATAATTGTATACCCAAAGTCTTTAGCTGCTATGATCCGTAAGATCGCGTTCATACAAGCGCCGTGGCGTAAAAGATTTGCGACGCAAAGAGTCGGTCGGGGCCCCATTAAAATTAATTTTTACATAAAATTAGTTTTAAGCAAGAAACAAAACAACTATAATTCTATTGAAAACTTAAGAACATAACCATTCCAGTGACAATATTATTCACTCAAATTGTTTAAATGTTAAAAAATAAAAATTTTACAAAAACGACAATTCAAGGTTCCAAACTAAAATAAATAACATGTATATTATAAAAGACAAAGAGAGTTGTTGATTTTGTTGTTCTCGAATCTGCCTTAACTTTCGATTTTGCGCTTCTTATTACTTGAACACTTTCACTAAGTTATGCAAATCCAACCGTACTAGCAGAACTTTAATTTTTACAGCCGTTAACATTAAATGGCGAACATTTGCGTTACCCTGCTGGTAGTGTTTTATTCATTTACATTTTACATAAACCTGTATAAGATGTAGTACTACAATTTAAAAGTGAAAACAAAAATTTAATACTATTCACGAAAATTCTTACAGAACGTTAACATCTGAAGACAATATTGGTTGGTGGGTGCTTTAATTTTAAAATTAAATGTTAAAAGCGAGCTCTCCCATTATATGTAAGTATGTATATTTGCGTGTGAGAATTTTTTTGCTACCCTTAATCTCGAGCTGTACAGTCGGTGTAATATTATTGGTTTTCAAGAGCTGGCGCCGTTTTTATACCCTGATCCCATTAAAAATGGGAAAAAGGGGTATAATGAATTTGTGCAAAAGTATGAAACAGGCAGAAGGAAGCATCTCCGACCCCATAAAGTATATATATTCTTGATCAGCATCAACAGTCGAGTCGATATAGCCATGTCCGTCTGTCCGTCTGTCCGTCCGTCTGTATGTATGAACGCGTCGATCTCAGAGACTATAAGAGCTAGAGACTCCAGATTTCGAACTTAAGCTCGCCTAATCCCTAGGCAGTACAAGTTTGTTTTCGATTTTCGATAACTTTTTCCGTTTCCGATATACACATGGGATCGATAACAACAAAATATTGAATTTGGAAAACTTTGAGATGCCATTTGAATTATAAAACAAAATAATGAAAATCTGTGAAAGTTTTATTAAAATCGGTTAAGAAACACCGGAGATATGGGACATTAAGGTTGTCTATGCAGTATTCAGTATGCGCGTAGACACACACATACTTGCAAGCACTGACTGTACGCGTAAAGTATAGGGATCAGGGTATCGTCTAGTCGGGATTTCTCGACTAGAGCCTTCTTACTTTTTTTTTTTTGGGTAGGTACTTAAAAATTTTTTAGGCCACATTTCGCGAGATATTGTGATTCCACAATCATTCTTCATCTCATTGGCAGTGATCTGGCCAAAAAATTTGGACTTTTATAGATCTGCGCATTTTTAATTTAAATAAAAGTAACTGTACATATGCAACGATAATGGAATATACAAGATAGGATTCCAGAGGCTGTTATTTGTTAACAGAAACGATAAAACCTGTAAGTAAGCACCTAGCACGTATTACGATATTGTTGAATACGATATTGCGTCCGATGCGCCAGACGAAGATTTGTTGTTGCTGTATTTCATTGTGCCGTTGTGTGGTGGCCAGACGAAGATTTGTTGTTGCTGTATTTCATTGTGCCGTTGTGTGGTGGCCGAAGTTGAGATTTTAAATATTCGACTTTTGTTTCTGTCTGCTTGCTATGCCTCAAATGGGTGGGTAGTATAGACTTTATATGAACTTTGTGAAATTGTATGGCTAATCGTGATAAACTTAACTATGACTTCTATCATACAAGTACGTGTGTATATATTATGAGTTAGGTAGATCATTTAATGACTTATAGAACACGTTTAAAATGACTTAATACAAAACTAATACTAACCATAAAATAAACACATTTAGCTTTCAAATACTTGTCCGTGTATTAAAAATATTCATAAATCATTGCATTGACTTGTATTGATTATTGTAATAAAGGGTATAAAAACACATTGAGCAGCGGTTGCGTTTCAGCAACGACAACCGGCACGTGTTGTTGTTGTTTGTTCTTTTGCGTTTTGCCTTTTTCCCGTTACAATACACAAAACGACGGCCCAAGCCCATACGCAGCAGGCAAGCTGCAGACGATTTGCCTTCGACACCAACGAGCATACAAACACAAACATACATATGTATGTATGTACATACTCATTGATCGGCAACAACAAAATCTTACAATACAAGTAAAAAGAATTTCTGCATGTACAGACAGACCATGACCTACGACAAACTCTAAACAGCAAAGCAATAACAAATCCAAACAAAACTCACATGCATACAAATGCGGACCTAGGCCTAAGCCACCCTGAATCCGTTTTGGCGATCGGCAAATTAACAACATTTAAAAATTAAAAAAACATTTGTTTTAAATGAAATAAATGTTTGATTTATACATTAATTTGCCAACGGCAAAACATAATTTTGTATTTTCAACTTAAACATTTCTAGCAGCTATACCATTTTAGGCAAAATAACCAGCAGCCCAGCAATTCCAAAAGTATCAAATAATTAGTTTGTTTTTTTTTTGAGATACTCTAAAGTTGCTTTTGCGTGAGCTCTGATAAAGACATATGTACATATGTATGTACATATGAGGTTTTCGTTTTAAAAACGAACCAAGGCCACATGCAGCAGGCCAGCTGCAGACGATTTGCCTTCGACACCAATGAGCTTACAAACACAAACATACATATAAGTACTCATTGATCGACACAACAAAATTCACTAGAAAGTAGGCACCAGTCGAGAAATCGCGACTAGACGATACCCTGAACCCTTTACTTCCTTCTGCCTGTTACATACTTTTGCACAAATCAATATACCCTTTTTCCCTTGTTAGTGGGGTTCAGTCTGTAACAATAAATTTACTTCAGTCCATAGACAAAACAAAAACAAATTCATACACGGCGGCAGACAGAAATGGATACGCAATAAACGAAAATACGAATATCGTATGAGGGAAAATAGGTGCTATTGTACAGAGCTCGTTATTTAACTGTAAAAAACGAGGGGAATTTATTTTCGTGTCTTGTAGTTATATCGTTTTTGGTACATATGAATTTCACAACGATATTTTATTGTTATCGATCCCATGTGTATAGCGAAAACGGGAAGAGTTATCCAAAATCGAAAACAAACTTGTACTGCCTAGGGATTAGGCGCGCTTATGTTCCAAATCTGGAGTCTCTCTTACAGTTTTGAGAGCGACGCGTTCATACATACAGACAGACGGACAGACGGACATGGCTATACGACGACTCGGCTGTTGATGCTGATCAAGAATTTATATACTTTATGTGGACGGAGATGTTTTCTTCTGCCTGTTACATACTTTAACTTTAAAGGAAAGTTACTTCTAAATTCGGAAACTAGCTTTAAATTAATACATATACAAGATCTTGTTAAAACAAATCTTAGCAGGCGATTGCATTATCAAACTTTTTCTTTTAAAACTAAAAATTTCACACTAAGACATCTGATTGTGAAATTATTTAAAAAAATATGGCGAAGCGTGTGAAAATCGTTGGATGCTGCAAGTTTTGTGAACGTGAGATTGGCAGTGATATGCGTCCGATCAATGATGTAAACTTAGTATTAGAACAATTTGAAGATAATGAGCCAAGCATGGATGCTGCTAGTTTGCAGGATTTCCGCTTATCAACACGGCAACAGGAAAAGGGTGACCAATCGGAGAGCGATTTGGTGGAACCTATGTTGGAAATTGTTAAAAAACAGTTTGAGCTCGGTCCAAATTGTGATGTAAGTTGCATACAGCTTTAAAAGTTCGGCGTTTTAATATTAAGTGTTTTTATTTTTAAGAGAAACATCTCGGTGGAAAATGCTGAGCTCGTTATGGCTATGCTAAAAGAAGAGCAGCTTGCCTATGATAAGTTTTTAATCGAGAGCGCAGGGACTTCGAAGACACCGATCAAGAAACGCAGGCGTTAACTTATATTTCCTTAAAAAAACAAAATCGAAAAATATTTTCAAAATTTTTATTTAACAGAGTATAAACCTCAGCATAGTTTTTATAATTGATCATTAATTTTTGTTAGCAGCCCTTTTAAAAGCCCCATCGTTTATAATTTATTTCTTATTCTGCAGCAGTTTTCTATTAAAAAAACAAAAATGTTTGATTGCATTCAAAATTACACGTGAGCAATCGTTTGACGAACCACCCTGAAGTTCACGATTCTGCGCTGTCGCCAATAAAGGGTGGGGCACTAGATGATGAACGAGTCAGTTTTATACTCGACTTTGGAGGCGTTTGTTATCTGATATTATGTACGCCATCTCGTTTAATAGTCCGCGGCAGGCCATTCGTAAAGATAAAATGACGTAAGCACCTTTAAATAATGTCTCAACCAAGTCTTGGTCAGCGTGTAAAAGTAACGGGCAAAAATCAACTTTGCGGACGTGTCGCCTATGTGGGAAGCACCAGTTTTGCCGACGGTCAATGGTTTGGTGTTGTCCTAGATGAGCCGCATGGTAAAAACAATGGCACCATTCACGGCGCCACCTACTTTAATTGTGCTTGCAACCATGGACTATTTGTGCGTGCTAAACAGTTGCAGCTACTGTCGAAGATTCCAGGTGACGACCAACTGAAACAGCTAAAAAAACCGGACAACATACAGCGCGATGTGAGCAATATGAGAACCAACAGTAGGAAGCCAGAAGATCAAGTGAGTACTTTCTGCAATAACATATGCACAGTCTTCAATTTAAAAATTTTAGATTGTAATTTTGATGAGTAGTCACTTTATGAAGTGGAAATAGCATATATTCTTTATTATGGTGTCTTTTTAAAAAGCTTTTCGAATGTTTTTCCTTCAGAACAATCAAAAGGAGGCAACACCTTCAGCTGGCAGACCAACGAAAATCCCATCAGAGAATGCGACTTCTTTACTGACAGCTTCTAAGACATTAGTTACTTCAACACAGTCACAGCCGGTAACAATTTGTTATACTCAGATAAAATAGCGGATAATAACATTTTATCGTCTTTTTATAACAGCTCATAGAGAAGCAATTTGAGATATCAACGTTGGATAGACTTTCATTGCAGTCGGAGCAGGAAACACATAGTGCAACTTCAATTGCAACAAAACAGCAGCAAATTACAGCGAATGATATTCTTGCCTCACAGTCAGAAGAGTTTCAACTTCTTGAGTTGGGCAAGCGCGAGCTGGTCAGAGAAGTTCCACTAACAACGATTTTGACGCCATCAACATTAACACGCAATCAACGTCGCTCAACCTCCTATACTCAACTGCGACCGACAAGAATTAGTCAGCCCAAGTCAACGGCAGCCCAGGCGCAGAGTTCGACAGCACAGCTGACTCTCTCTATGCCAGTGGCTTTAGCATTGGCCCTCAAGCGCAGTAAGACAAGCATGAATCCCACGAGCAACGGGTTCAGGCGACTGGCACCCGCTGCCTTTGTGGAAGCTGGCTTCTTGGAGATACTGCGTCCCCAATTTACGCCAGGACCGGCTCTACGTACTCCGAGCATGTTAGACAGTGCGGAACATCGTCAACTTCATGAGGATTTGCAATTGCTGCGCGTGCAGAGGAGTGAAGACAAGTTAAAGCTAATAGAACTAGAGCGCATCAAAATACAGAATAAACAGCTTTTGGAGTTTAAAGCTCAAATTATGACGCATCATGTGCTGCTTCAGCGGGAGTTGCAAAGCTGCCGTCATGAGCAGCGGGAATCCGAGGAAACATTAGCAAAATACAAAAGCGATCTGAATGATATGGCCGAGAGCGTGGAGTTGCTTATACTGGACAAAGAAATGGCCGAGGAGCGCTTGGATACGATGCAAATGGAGTTGGAGGAGGTACAGGAGCGCAATCAGAAGCTCAGTCTAGACGTAGAAATTCTGAGTGCAGAGCAGAATGAACATCGTCTGCAGAAGTCTGGGAAGCAAGCGGAAATGGAGATTAAAATGCAGAAATCGGGTGAATTAGTGCGCTTGGAGCAGTATAATCTTAGATTGCGTGAGACGGTGGTTCGACTACGCGATACCCTGGCACACGATAACCAATTGGCACAGCGCACTCGCAAGGAGCTGGAGACGAAGCATTCGGAGATCAATGAACTAAAGAGCATCAAGCAATTGCAAAGTCGGCGGGTAGATCAAATGGAATCGCAACTGATTGATCTGAAGGAGCAGGTAGATGCCTTACTAGGTGCCGATTATATGGTAACACAGCTGGCTACGATTAAGCTTGAGCTTGAGGATCGTGTAAAACTCTTGGAAGATGAGGTTTCTGAACTGGAGGCACTTGAGCAAATCCAGGAGCAGCTTATTGAAAGCAATCAAGACTTGGAATCAGACTTGCGCGACGAAGTTGACAAGCTCAGTGTCAAAGTAAAATCTTTGGAGCAGCAGAAAAATTCGGCTATGGAAAGTATTTACGATCGTGATGTTACCATACATAAATTTACGAATCTAGTTCGTCAGCTGCAGGATCAGCTTCTACTTAAAACAGATGCCGGCAATTTCTGCATCGACAAATTGAACAGCGCAAACGAATCGCAGCAGGATGAACCATCCCAACAAAGCATTGCGGACTACCAACACGTCTTCAGCGTATGCAAAGCATACGGACGCGCCTTAGATCAACAGCTGATGGCCGTCGATCTACGTCTGCATCGCCAGCACTTGGACCACTTACTTACCTTTGTTCCGGAGCACTTTCTCCTCCGAGGCGGAGAACACGATGTCGTGCTGGTCATGCTGATGCTAGAACGTATGAACGACAAGCTTGAAATTGTCTGCCAGGCAATCAATGAAAAATTTCCAAATGCCTGTGATTTTGGTAAGTAGATTCCACGCTTAAGCTAAACGGCGTGCTGCCAAATTGTTTAAAACGATAAGTTACTTCCCGTGTTACTAGCTGCCTCATTAAGAGTTTTTGCCAAAGTAAAAAAATTATTGAATACTTTTCGACATGCAGACAGTGAAGAGAACTATTTGGTTCCCACAATTGTCTAAGCTACAGCCAAATGAATAACATTTGCTTTTCGACGTCGAGTTTTCGATATATTCACAAATTTTCTCGACTAGAGCCTTCTTACTTGATTTTGTCTAAAAGTGATATATCCTATTAAAATATTTTTCGAATTGGTGGCTCAAAGCTTATTTGAAGCAGTGTCAAGAAAGATTTTTAAAGTTCTATAAGGTTTAGCTGGGTAAAAAACGAAAATTCCACTTTTTATACCCTGATCCCATTAAAAATGGGAAAAAGGGTATAATGAATTTGTGCAAAAGTATGTAACAGGCAGAAGAAAGCATCTCCGACCCTATAAAGTATATATATTCTTGATCAGCATCAACAGTCGAGTCGATATAGCCATGTCCGTCTGTCCGTCCGTTTGTCCGTCTGTCCGTATGTATGAGCCAACGGATCTCAGAGACTATAAGAGCTAGAGACTCCAGATTTAGAACTTAAGCTCGCCTAATCCCTAGGCAGTACAAGTTACTTTCCGATTTTCGATAACTCTTCCCGTTTCCGATATACACTTGGGATCGATAACAACAAAATCTTGAATTTGGAAACTTTGAGATGCCATTTGAATTATAAAACAGAATAATGAAAAACTGTGAAATTTATTGAAATCGGTTAAGAAACACCGGAGATATGGGACATTGAAGTTGAGTCTGAAGTATGCAGTATGTGCGTACATACACACACACATACTTGCAAGCACTGACTGTTCGCGTAAAGTATAGGGATCAGGATATCGTCTAGTCGGGATATCTCGACTAGAGCCTTCTTACTTGTTCAGTGTTAAATGACATTTAAGAACATTTCAAACAGTTTTAAAAAAGTTAAATAATTGGCGTAGAATAGCTTAAATAAGGAAGTTAATACTAAGTATGATATCCTTTAGCCTTAACTTAACCTTCAATTTATAGAAGATTCTAGTTTGCCGGTGGTTTTCGGGATTGTTAGGTCCTTTTTGTTGGGTATGCTGTGCTTCCTGATGTTATTCTCCAGCATCGCACGCTTATTTTCACCTACATTTAATTCTGGAGACCGGGCCGTTGAAATTGTCAATTGGGGGCAGTTCTAGATAAGCCAGAACTAAAGGGCTTGTCCGAGGTACTCGGTCGTTTAAGTCATGGTGGCGCAGAACCCTGCGCTCAAGACTCAACCGCACAAGACTCAACCTGTTGAGTTAGTTCTGGGACCGATAGCTTAGGATTGTCGTTAATTTTATTCCGATGATCCTCCGCTCTTCATGTTCGGTGACATTCTGCCCTTGTCCTCTATCCGAAGTGCAGACGAAGCGACGAATGATGTGTTGCCCACTTGATGAGCTCAGATTGAAGATTTTGGGTATTATGAATATCAGTTTTTTGAGTGTTGATTGTTAAACTGTAATCTGTTTTCCCATTTTTACACCCCGATCCCATTAAAAATGGGGAAAAAAGAAATAATAGTTTTGTGCAAAAGTATGTAACAGGCGGAAGCATCTCCGACCCCATAAAGTATATATATACTTGATCAGCATCAACAGCCGAGTCGTCGTATAGCCATGTCCGTCTGTCCGTCTTTCTGTATGTATGAACGCGTCGATCTCAGAGACTGTAAGAGAGACTCCAGATTTGGATCTTAAGCTGGCCTAATCCAAGGCAGTACTAGTTTGTTTTAGATTTTCGATAACTCATCCCGTTTTCGATATACACATGGGATCGATAACAACAACATCTTGAATTTGGAAATCTTTGAGACGGCGTTTGAAACATTAAACAGACATTCTGTGCAATTTTTATTGAAATCGGTTAAGAAACAGAGATATTGGACATTGAAGTTGTGTATGCAGTATGCAGTATGCGCGTACACACACACACACATACTTGCAAGCACTGACTGTACGCATGAAGTATAGGGATCAGGGTATCGTCTAGTCGGGATATCTCGACTAGAGCCTTCTTACTTGTTTAATTGGGTTGTTTTATTGTGGCTGAATAATAATATGAAAATCATTGACACATTTAGCTCAAAAATATTCTAAATTCCCAACATCGGGGGCTTATTTAACACACAGGCGTCCAGATAATAACTGCCTTATATGCTGTTTCCTAAAAGTAGGTTACTTTATTTAATAACCTGACATAGCAGGTCATGTCAAAAATCTTTAGGATAGTACAGAGGTGGGGAACCTTTTTACCATTAGAGGCCGCATGGTGAAGAGTGAAAAAAGAGGCCGAATGGGGAGGGGGGGGGGAAGGGAATAGAAAATAGGTGGCAAGGGACCGCACAAGAACGTCGCGGAGGCCGCATGCTGCCTCGAGGCCGCGGGTTCTCCACCTATGGAATAGTATATTGGCTGCTAGTGCGGAAATCTTGTTAATCAGTATTTTTACAACACAAAAGACAGCACTTGTTGAGAACATTTCGTTTCTTTGCTAAACAAATGCTCTACTCAATTGACGTCTTGGCGCAGAAAAATAAAACAAATGTCTATAGAATAAGTAAGCAGGTTGTCTGAGCGAGTGGTCGGCAGGTAGCAAGATTGTCTTTAAGATAACAAATATAAACAGAAAAGAACAGATGATTAATTTCACAACTATTCATTAAAGCCCATAAATAACGAATTTATACAAAACAAGTAAGCAATCTCTAGTTGAGAAATCCCGATAAGAAGAAATTCTGAAGTCAATACTTAACGCGAACAGTGAGTGCTTTTAAGTAAGTGTGTGTATGCGCGTTAACTGTGTACTTGACTCCAATGACTATGTAATACTACAAGACGCGATGATAGCTACCCCTCTTTGTTAACAGAAACGATAAAACCTGAAGTAAGCACCTTGGAAAATGAATTACGATATTGCGTGCGATGCGCCAGACGAAGATTTGTTGTTGCTGTACTTCATTGTGCCGTTGTGTGGTGGCCGAAGTTGAGATTTTAAATATTCGACTTTTGCTTATGTCTGCTTGCTATGACTCAAATGGGTGGGTAGTATAGACTTTAAATTAACTTTGTGGAATTGTATGGCTAATCGTGATAAACTTAACTATGACTTCTATCATACATGTACGTGTGTATATATTAGGAGTTAGGTAGATCATTAATGACTTATTGATTAGGTTTAAAATGACTTAATACCAATGTTGAGCTATTGAGCTTTTTCAATAGCTATCGAATTTCCACAATGAATAAATAAATAAAAATGCACCGAAATTTCCATTAATATAATGTAGTTTATTTGCCTTCGTGGCCGAACTTAAAATAGTTATAATTGTTTAGTTTAAGCTCCGAGTTGAGCTGTACAACGAATTATATTTTGGCAAGCGGTGTCGAATACCGCGCCGCGACTTGAATGCCCGATCGATAAAACAGAACTGATTAGCTGCCGAATTGCAGCTGCTGCTTGCGCTCAGCTAAGGCCAAGGGCAAGCAATAGAGAATGCAATACAAAGAAAATCCGATGCAAAACAACAGTTATGACAGTTACGTTAATTTGCTCTTATGCTGCGCAGAGCATAACTTATCTTAAGGTTAAATATTAAGAGCGAAGCTGCTTTAGTTGTTGTTTGCCGCGGATACATGCGTAACCAAACATTCTCCCCCCGTTGAAAGACACGGGCTTTCAACAGCATCCTCTTTCGGAAGCGCACACAACTTGCGCACAGCTCTCTTTATTGTTCCAGTTGACGTCTTGAGAACAGCTACTCGGGAAACGCCGTCAGCACCAGCAACAAGCTCGACCACACGAGCCAGTGGCCATTTAAGGGGTGGCAAGTTTTCATCCTTTACAAGGACAACATCATTAATGTGAACGCCCGGGTAGGATGTTCTCCATTTGGACCGTTGCTGAAGAAGCGTTAAATATTCGTCACGCCAACGACTCCAGAAAATTTGCTGATAATAAGCTATACGCTGCCAGCGATCTAGGCGGCTAACGTTTAGCTTGGTGACATCAGGCTCCGGATAAACTGCGAGTGGCGCAGTGCCAAGGAAGTGCGCAGGAGTTAACACATCGAGGTGTGCAGGGTGCTCTGAAAGTGGAAAAAAAGGTCGAGAGTTTATTATTGCCCCAATGTGGCAGACGAGTGTGCGCAGATCATCCAGGGGCAAAACCGAGGGTCCGACCGACCGATAAAAATGGTATTTTGCTGTCTTCACCGCCGCCTCCCAAAGTCCACCAAAGTGTGGTGAGCGAGGTGGGATGAATTCCCAATCGATGTCGTCAGAGACATAAAACTCTCGGACAGAGTCGATGTGCTCCTCGCTGAGGAAGAGTCGCTTGAGTTCAGCTAGGTCATTCTTGGCTCCAACGAAATTTGTCCGACCATATGCGAACAGGTTTACATCTGGTAAGAATAAACCGCTTAAGCGCATAAAGAAAGGCTGCTGTTGACAAATCAGGAACCAGTTCGAGATGCACTGCCTTTGTTGCGAAGCAAATGAAGACCGAGATGTAGCATTTTACTGGTCCTTTGTTACGAATCTCGCTCTTGTAGTAAAACGGTCCACAGTAGTCCACTCCAGTGACAGCGAAAGGATGCGGGCCACTAACACGATCGCGGGGAAGACCAGCCATGATTGTCTCAACCAGGACCGGTTTAGCTCCAAAACACATAATGCATTTTGTTGTTACGCTGGAGACAGTCTTACGCCCCCCAATAGGCCAATAGTGGAACCGAATATGAGCAAGCAGAGAACGAGGTCCGGCATGGAGATGGCGCGTGTGACAGGATGATGACTCGGAAGTATAATCGGATGCTGATCATCGAAATCCAGGCTCGAGTGCTTTAGACGGCCACCAACACGAAGAAGTCCAAACTAAGCGAGGCAATAGAGCTGGATGATGTGATCGTCCGTCCGTCTTGAAGAGCCCTATACTCATCACTCAGATTCGCCTTCTGGATGCTCCGCAAGAGTAGTTGAGTGCCCTTGTGTATCCAATCTACTGTTAGACTGGGATGCCTGATGCGATTCCGTAACTTATATATATAGCCGACGACACGACGCCGGTTATGAAAGGAATTTGCAAACTTGCATCCTAAGATGACATCAAGGCATCTAGGGGTAGCAACTAGAACCTTTTGCCGCAGTTCAGGAAGCGTACGGGCCGGTGAACATGATGCGGGCCAGTCGCACTCACCTTTGGTTAAGAAATCGGGACCCTGAGACCACAACGATGATTCTAAAAGGTCGCTGGGAAGTGCTCCTCTAGAAAGAATGTCTGCCGGGTTGCAATCCGTCGGTACGTAGCGCCATTCCATTCCTGTCGTTAGCTCCTGTATTAAAGATATGCGATTAGCCGTGAACGTTAGGAAGCGCGAAGGCTCATCTCGTATCCAGGATAAAACAACTGCCGAATCCGACCAACAATAGTATCTACAGTAAAATAAATTCATTTGAGCTACTTCGCGAATAAGTTGAGATAGTACTGTGAGAGTTCGTCAATGTGCTACTCGAGACTTAGAGCACAACAAATGAGCTATGCGCCGTCCCTCTGTTATAGATACAACTTAAATGCATCCACCGTAAGCCTCAATGCTCGCATCACTAAAACCATGAACTTTGATGATGTCCTTTGGAACAATGACCAGTCGAGGGAGTTTTATTTGCTCTGTGTTGCAAAAATCGGCACACAAGCTGTTCCAAGAACAGTGCAAAGAAGCAGAAAGACCCTCATCCCAACCCAATTGCTCTCTCCAAATGTGCTGCAAAAAGATCTTGGCCTTGGCTACCACGGGTCCGATAAGTCCAAGCGGGTCATAGAAACGAGCAATGGTAGACAGCACAGACCGTTTGCTAGGCTTTCCAGGCGCTTTCATAGGCGAAAAGTTGAACAGAAGGCAATCAGAGGCTGGATCCCACGCAAGTCCGAGAGTCTTCGTGACATCCGTGACATCGTCAAATTTTAAAAAGGTCTCCCTTTCCTCATCAGGAACCTGTTGAAGCACGCGAGGATCGTTGGAGCACCACTTCCTAAGTTTAAAGTTTCCCTTTCGAAGCAGACTGACTGTTTGCTCCATAATAAGAACTATTTCCTCGGCAGAGTCACCTCCAGTAATGAGATCATCTACATAAAAATCATTCAAGATCACTTTAGATTCAGCAGGAAATGATCTTCTTTCATCAATAGCTAACTCCTGCATGGAACGAACCGCCAGAAAAGAAGCTGGCTTTGTGCCATAGGTGACAGTATCCAGCTTGAAAACTTGAATTTCCTCATGAGGCAAATCACGCCACAAGATACATTGCAGATAGGAATCGGGTTCAGCCATCCTCACACACCTATACATTTTGCAAATGTCACCAGTCAGGGCTATTGGGAATGTCCTAAACTGCAACAGTGTAGCGAACAGCTTGCGTTGAATAGTTGGGCCTGCCATGAGGATTTCATTCAGGGAATAACCAGACGAAGACACGGCCGAACCATCAAGAACAACTCTAAGCTTAGTTGTTGTGCTGTCTTCCTTGAGAACACAATGATGAGAAAGATAATACTTGCAGCGACTTAGCATGTGCGACTCCACAAGAGACATGTGATTCAAATCCACATACTCCTTGATAAATACTGAATATTGTGACTTCAAACCAGGATGACGCTCTAATTTGCGCTCCAGGTTGCAAATACGACGATATGCCTGCTGATATGAATCTCCAAGTAGATCCACAGTATGCTTGACTGGAAGGCGAACCGAATATTCGCCAGTGTCCAAACGAGCAAAGGTTTAATTGAAATGCGCTTCAAAATCAAGTTCCTCCTTGGTTGATTCGTTGACTAAACGAGAACACGATTCTACTTCCCAAAACCGACGAACGATTTCATCAAGCGTGTGATCTGGGCTAGGATTTGGCATCAGAACCGAGCTAGTGACCATCAATGAGGCAGGGCTCGCTGAAGAAGTTCCTCCTGTCACTATCCAGCCCAATTGAGTTTTTTGAAGAATGGGCAAACCAGGAGCGATTTTGATTTGACCGACACACAACAATTCAAAAAACAGGCCAGCTTGATTACAGCAGTTGCCAAGAGCACCATGTCTTGACTAAGATTTTGGGCTACAAGTGTTGCAGAAGGGTTTGCAGCAGGCGGATGCGGAGCAAAGTTAACTTGAGAGCCGTCAATCTGGTTCTCAAAATGCAGAAGCGTATGATGCTTGGCCTTGCAACGGTTGCAGGTAGTGGAGCTGCACTCCTTTAAACGATGACCTTTATACAGGCAATTGATGCAAAGGTTGAGCTTCTTTACCTCTCGTAGACGCAGTTGCGGAGACAGATTTCCCAAACGGGAACAGTTGTAAATTGAGTGGCCAGAGGTCTCACAAAACACACATTTATTTGTGTTGGCGTTAGTAGCAACAAATGCCCTTCTACTGGTGTTAACGATTACTTTTTCCCACCTTAGAGCTAGGCGTATACGTTGCCATAGCAGGTTCCACATTTTCCAACCTTTGACATCGTCGATCCAGAAATGCCATGAACTGCTCACAGGTCGGAATGGTATCCATCGGTGCTGTCTCCTTCCAACTGGTCTGCGTTGCCTTGTCCACTTTCTGCAGCAAACTGTGCACGACAATGAAACCCGCAATCTGCTCAACGTTGCCCAGGCTTTGTAGAGCGCGAATGTTGGCGTTAACCGTATCCGAAAGGGCTCGAAGTTTTACTGCTGACGACGACTCGATGCAGTCTTAACCCAAAATGTCCGTGACATGTGACATGGAAAATGAGACGCTTGTTGTTAAACTGTTTTTTAAGGAGCTCCAATGCAACTGGATAGTTTGCGCTGCTGATTAGCAACGAAGAAAGACTATCTAAGGCTGATCCTTTCAGACACGATCGCAGTTGCTGAAACTTCTCCACATCCGAAAGTCCTGAGTCCGCATCAATGATTGAAGAGAACATCGCTATGAACTCTGCAAACTTTGTATACCCTCCACTAAACTCGGGCAGCTTGATTTCAGGCAACCGGATTCTGCCTTGAGACAATGTGTAATTGTCACCACATGTATCATAGTCTAACACAACGGCGATGATAACTTTCGCTTGTCAATTTCGCGTCGCAAGCCGGTTTCAACTAATATTGGGAGTCATCAAAACATGCCCGTAACTCACTCCCGATTTCATCATAATCCAGCTTCTCCAACGCGTCATGCATTTTGTAAAATGCCTGCTGAGCACTTTCCAATGCCTTACGTCGAACAGACAACTCTTGTTCGCTGAGATGCGCAATTTGCTCTGGAGCAATTGCTTTGGCCATCCGTTTTACTTGCTCATCAATAGCTTTGGCCTTGGCTTTGTAAAACGGGGCACCAGGAGACTGAACAGCAGCAGAATTATGCATTTTTAACTATTCTTTTAGGAGTCACTGAATATTTCCACTAATGCTTCAACAACCGCTGCAACTGTTTAAGCAAACGAGATAAGGGAATCGACTGCGCAGGCGGCAATGCATGTCAAACACCTGAACCGAAAGTGAGCACAAAACGAACCGAGAATAGCGAAGACGATGCAAGAGCGCGGGCGCGAGGTTTAATAACTCTATACTTTAAATAATTTGTGTTTATTTAAACAAACAGAGCTAAGGAATCACGTCGGGGTCACCAAATGTTGAGCTATTGAGCTTTTTCAATAGCTATCGAATTTCCACAATGAATAAATAAATAAAAATGCACCGAAATTTCCATTAATATAATGTAGTTTATTTGCCTTCGTGGCCGAACTTAAAATAGTTATAATTGTTTAGTTTAAGCTCCGAGTTGAGCTGTACAACGAATTATATTTTGGCAAGCGGTGTCGAATACCGCGCCGCGACTTGAATGCCCGATCGATAAAACAGAACTGATTAGCTGCCGAATTGCAGCTGCTGCTTGCGCTCAGCTAAGGCCAAGGGCAAGCAATAGAGAATGCAATACAAAGAAAATCCGATGCAAAACAACAGTTATGACAGTTACGTTAATTTGCTCTTATGCTGCGCAGAGCATAACTTATCTTAAGGTTAAATATTAAGAGCGAAGCTGCTTTAGTTGTTGTTTGGCGCGGATACATGTGTAACCAAACAACCAAATTAACACTAACCATAAGATAAACACATTTAGCTTTCAAATACTTGTCTTTGTATTATATATACTACATTAATAATTGCATTGCCTTGTATTGATTGTTGTAATAATGGGTATAAAAACACTTTGAGCAGCGGTTGCGTTTCAGCAACGACAACCGGCACGTGTTGTTGTTGTTTGTTCTTTTGCGTTTTGCCTTTTTCCCGTTAGACGCAGACACATGCATACAGAAAACGACGGCCAAAGCCCATACAAAGCAGGCCAGCTGCAGCCGATATGCCTTCAACACCAACCAAGCATACAAACATAAACATACGTATGTTTGTACATACTCATTGATCGGCAACAACAAAATTTTAAAATACAAGTAAAAAGAACTTCTGAACGTACAGACTGACCATGACCTACGACAAACTCTAAACAGCAATGCAAAAACAAATCCAAACAAAACTCACATGTATACACACAAATACGGACCTAGGCCTAAGCCACCCTGAATCCGTTTGGCGATCGGCAAATCAACAACATTTAAAAATTAAAAAAAAAAATTAGTTTTAAATGAAATAAATGCATGATTTATACATTACTTTGCCATTGGCAAAACATAATTTTGCATTTTCAACTTAAACATTTCTAGCAGCTATCCCATTTTAGGCAAAATAGCCAGCATCCCAGCAATTCCAAAAGTATCAAATAATAAGTTTGCTTTTTATTTGAGATACTCTAAAGTTGCATTTGCGTGAGCTCTGATAAAGACATATGTACATATGTATGTACATATGAGGTTTTCAGCAACCAGACAGTGCCAAATACATACGACACAGCATGAGCAGTCAATACACAAAACAAAAAAAATTCAAATATAGCGGCAGGCCGAGAAGTATTCGTATATGTACATGCACACGACAAGCATGAGCAGTCCATACACAAAACAAAAACAAATTCATACACGGCGGCAGACAGAAATGTATACGCAATGAACGAAAATACGAATATCGTTGGTAGAAATATGCCGGGGAAATAGGTGCTATTGTACAGAGCTCGTTTACTAACTGTAAAAAAAGAGGGGTAATTATTTTCCCGTTTAGATTACATAGTCATTGAATTGACTCAACTGATTTCATTAAAAATTTCACAGATTTACATTAGTTCCGCTTAGGCGAACTATAGTTCAATCTGGAGTCACTGAGATCGTTTCCACATACACACGGCTATATCAATATTATTTATGGGGTCGGAGTCTGTCTCTTTTTTAAACCATTCTCACTTGGTATAAAAATACATACAGCTCTTTTTTTTTTCAAAGTTTGAGCTGCAATTGTAAACCTAAGTTTAGGGAAAATTCTTTTTATTGTCCTCTTATTTATGAAATATAGATATAAATCAGTTGCTATAGTTTTCTATGAGACCATCTTATGCGTTATAATTTAGTTTCTTAGTTATAGATGAAAAACCTTAGCTTTTGATGTTAACGTAACTAATTTGAATAACGCATTGAAAATTTTTTACCTTGGCAGGTCGTGATGTTATCTTTGAAGGATATTCGGTGCAGCGGTATATTTTTCGATCGCAATGCATATATTTGTTGAAAAGTCTGCAATTGGTGTTACAGCAGTTTCGCTATGGCCTTAACCATTGCGACTACGAATTGTGCTCGCATACGGCCATTTATCGCATGGATCTGGAGACGCAGGAGCAGCAGCTTGACCAATTTGTGAACCTACTTAAGACTGGCCAGTTAGACGAACATAGCAATTGCGAGCCTGTGCGCCGTGTGCTGCACTACATTAACGGACTGCACCAGAATCTGATGCCGCCTCAAACTCTTGTGGATTTACTTGATGAGCATCAGTTGTATGGCTCACTAGTTGAGGTGTACGAAGCAGGTCTGGATGCGGTTAATGCCAATGCGGGCATGTTACACACCATCATTAAACTAGGTGATGAGCAGACAGCTTCGTTTCTTTCTATGCAGCTTCTTATGGAACACTCCAGTGCTCTCAAACAAAAGCTAAAGAAGCTGCAGCGTAAGCTGACTGCCAACAAAACTGCAGCCGCCTGGACAGGCATGGAATGTGCTCGTTACAAGCGAATCCTAGAAGCCAACGAAGCCCTCGGCTCGCTTGTCTGGATGCTTGGAGTTTCGGCACGTGAGGCCTGTAAGGAGTTGAATGGTGGCATTGCACACGATAAGCTCTGGCGACTATTAAACCTTAACATTGTCAAATTTGCTTCAAGTACGAAGACAGAGCACTTAGAACTAGATGTGTTCGGTCAGCAATGTTTGCAGCTCCTCTGTGAGCAGGTCGATGAACTGGACATGCTGCTGAAGCCCCGAGATGTCAATACGGAGTATGTGCGACATGTCACTTGCAATACATTGAAACAGCGAGCCGCTCAAATCAGGTGTCACTACGAAGATGTCAAGAGCCTGGAACAATCCGTTGCGGAGAAGGAAAAAGAAATCAAAACACTTAAATACACAACCAAGCAAAAGCAACAGGATTACTCGGAACTGCATGTGCGAAAGGAGATGGCCGAAAAGCAGGTGCTTAAATTAAATCAGGACTATTGCCAAGCGCTTAAAAAAATGGCTATAGGTTTGGAGAAATTAGAGCACAGCATGCATTTCAAAGAATCAAGCATACAGTATACGCTCAGCACTCTAACGGAAAAGTTAAGCGTACTGGAACAGGCTCAGCAGAACTGCCAACAACAGCAGCGAGCGGACAACGCCTCTGTAACAAGCTCGTCTCGCAAAAGCATTAGGGAACTGAATGTAATGCAACAGGTGCTGCGACAGGAACGCAAGCTTCGTATTCAGTTTCAGAGCAATGAGCTTTGTAAAAGTTTTGCTGCTCTAGAGCCACTGCATGTGCCGCAGCAGGGGTCCAGCATTAAACTCCAACTGCACTCTCTGGAAGCTAAGCTACACAATTTAAGAAATCAGTGGCTCCTGGCCCACTTAGAGATGGGTCCCAGTGGCTATCAGCAGCGGTTTAATATTCAGTTGAAGGCCAGCGAGCTTTTGCGACATATCTTCCAAACATATTTCATACTGTACCCGCAACGTGCTTCTCCCACTAATTTTGGCCTGTTTATAACCCAGGATCTGCGGCGCGCATATCACCCAAGTTAATTATACTACAAGCAATTGTATTTCGGCGAAAGCCAGGAGATATGGGATGTGCTGATAACCTATTAATTTACTACTGTGCTTATTTGGTAGAAATCAAATAATAAAAATCAATTAAAGTGTTTAATTTAATAAGAGCGAAACTGCTTGATTTGACTTATTTACCAAAGCCAAATCAGTGTAACGCTTTTTCAATTTAGTTTTAGGAATAGGAATAAGGAATTTTGGGCATGCTGCCAACAGCATAGTTTTTAATAAAGAGAAGTCCACATGCTTATTGCCACTGAGCAGAAAAGTAACATAGAGACCCAAAAGTGACTCCAAACTTATATCAAGTCGAACGACCGATGCAATCAGATCTTCGGGTGAGAGAGCAGCACCGAACACACCGCGTCGCATATACTGCAGGTCTAGTGTGTCGCACAAAAATGTTATTCTTTAAGCAGATCGAACATTAGACATTTTTTAATGTATTCGCGCAAATCTCTTATACTAGTCGTTGTACCTTACCCTTATCAGCTTAATGGCTCTAATTGCATTTTTATTCCGGAAATCACAGAGTTCATCACTTTGTCACCTTCAGTTTATAAAGCCTATAATTTCTCCAGGACCTGATGGGTACTGTGCTTAGGAGTTATGGTCTTTCCCAAAAATCTGGAAAGAGTCATATATTATTCCTTTGCATAAAAAAGGAAACAAATCTAATGTTCAAAGTTGTCTGCTATTCCTAAGATTTTTTGAGAAACTAATAACCTCTCATCTTCATCATCTTTGATTCATAGATTTAGATTTCACCGTGACAGCGCGGATTCATGAAACAAAGATCTACTACTACTAACTTACTAGAAATCACATCAGTTGTTATTGAGGGCCTTCAAGATAAAATGCAAACTGATGTTATTTACATTGATTTCAGTAAGGCTTTTGACTCAGTAAATCACTATCTTTTAATATAAAAACTCAAACTTATGAGCTTTCCTAATAATCTTATTATTTTGATTAAAGATTATTTAACTTAAGAATTCTCGGGTACTGATGTATGCTGATGATGTAAAATTATGCATGTCAGCAGCAAGTCTTCTGTCCGGTCATAAACTGAAAAGTTATTTAGACAACTTTCAAACTTGGTGCACAGTAAATTTACTGCATCTCAGTTGACCTAAATGTAAACTTATGTCTTTTTATAGACGAATGCCATTTTTATACCCTGATCCCATTAAAAATGGGAAAAAAGGGTATAATGAAGTTGTGCAAAAGTATGTAACAGGTAGAAGGAAGCATCTCCGACCCTATAAAGTATATATATTCTTGATCAGCATCGAAAGCCGAGTCGATATAGCCATGTCCGTCTGTCCGTCTGTATGTATGAACGCGTCGATCTCAGAGACTATAAGAGCTAGAGACTCCAGATTTCGAACTTAAGCTCGCCTAATCCCTAGGCAGTACAAGTTTCTTTCCGATTTTCGATAACTCTTCCCGTTTCCGATATACACATGGGATCGATAACAACAAAATCTTGAATTTTGATTGAGATGCAATTTGAATTATAAAACAAAATAATGACAATCTGTGAAATTTATCGAAATCGGATAATAAACACCGGAGATATGGGACATTGAAGTTTTGTGTGCACTATGCTGTATGCGCGTACACACACACACATACTTGCAAGCACTGACTGTACGCGGAAAGTATAGGGATCAGGGTATCGTCTAGTCGGGATATCTCGACTAGAGCCTTCTTACTTGTTTAATATATATATTCTGGATAACCGATCATTTGATCGGTTTGTATGGGTTGAGGATTTAGGTATCCTAAAGGACCCAAAGCTCAATTAGCTTCAATAACAAGTTGATCATTTTACGCCTTGGGGTTCATTAAGCGCTGGTCGAAGGAATTCGACAACCCCTACTTAACAAAAACTCTTTATATGTCTCTTGTATGATCGATTCTTGATATGGATCTTGTATATGTTATGCCAAATACAGGATTCATCAGGATAGAATAGAATCGGCACAAAAACAATTTTTGCTCTTTGCACTTCGGGGTCTTAATTGGGATAATAACATCAATTTACATTCTAACCATTGTAGGCTTCTACTAATAAATCTTCCCTCTCTTTCTAACCGTAGAACAATGTTAACAATAACATTTTTTTACAAATTAATAAACGGCGAAATCAACCAAATCAAATTTGCAGTATCTATAAGAAATAGTAGACATTTTTTACGTATATATTTTCAAGCTTGTTACACTAACTATGCTATCCTTTTTGGGATCTTATGTGCATTATATAACTATCTTTTCCACATAACACGTAGTACCACTTCTGCATGCAACATAAAAAAATTGTCTTATGTCACTTGTCTACATGTTCGCGATCTTCTTAACCGCACATTATGCGGTGTGCCCCTCGGTTCGGGACTTGTTTAAATCAAGCTCCGGTCGAAGAATTACTGGGACGACTTTACAAAATAGTTCATAGAAGAAAAAGTCAAATGTCATCCAAACAATTCCATTATTTATGCAATGAAAAACTCTAAGATCTTCATGACTTTAGCTAGCTATTTATTTAAAAATGGGAGCACAAATAGAAGATTTATATGCAAATAACTTAGTAAGTAAAACCAAGGAAAACATAAATCAGTCTTTTGAAAAAAGAGAAAAAAAAGAAAAAGAAAAGAAAAAGTATCACACTATTTTTAACCAAAACGTATTCACGTTAACCGACTAACTAAACTAGCCACACCCCTATTTACCAACAATAATTGTAATTGCAATTGGCACAGGTTTAACTTTTTATGAAATGAACAAAAGTAACTTTAACTTTCCAATTCAAAATGATGAACTAATATTCAACTAACATAAATAGGTACATCCAAGCATAAATTTCAAATCGTTTTTATATATTATTAGAAAGGAACTACTTGAAAGCTTGTAAAGAAAAAATAAACTATGATGAAGGCCGATCACTATCGGTATCTAACAAATCGCAGACTTCGTAGATGAGCTGACAATGCTGAGCTGAAATGCGTGCGATGCGCCAGACGAAGATTGTTGTTGCTGTACTTCATTGTGCCCTTGTGTGGTGGCCGAAGTTGAGATTTTAAATATTCGACTTTTAGTTTTGTCTGCTTGCTATGCCTCAAATGGGTGGGTAGTATAGACTTTATATGATTTTTGTGCAATTGTATGGCTAATCGTGTGATACTTTACTATGACTGCTATCATACATATACGTGTGTATATATTAGGAGTTAGGTATATCATTAATGACTTATGGAACACGTTTAAAATGACTTAACACCAAACTAATACTTACCATAAGATAAACACATTTAGCTTTCAAATACTTGTCTGTGTATAATATATATACATAAATAATTGCATTGACTTGTATTGATTATTGTAATAAAGGGTATAAAAACACTTTGAGCAGCGGTTGCGTTTCAGCAACGACAACCGGCACGTGTTGTTGCTGTTTGTTCTTTTGCGTTTTGCGTTTTTCCCGTTAGACGCACACATGCATACACAAAACGACGGCCCAAGCCCATACGCAGCAGGCAAGCTGCAGACGATTTGCCTTCGACACCAACGAGCATACAAACACAAACATACATATGTATGTACATACTCATTGATCGGCAACAACAAAATTTTACAATACAAGTAAGAAGACTTTCTGCATGTACAGACAGACCATGACCTACGACAAACTCTAAACAGCAAAGCAAAAACAAATCCAATCAAAACTCACATGCATACACACAAATACGGACCTAGGCCTAAGCCACCCTGAATCCGTTTGGCGATCGGCAAATCAACAACATTTAAAAATTAAAAAAAAAAATTAGTTTTAAATGAAATAAATGCATGATTTATACATTACTTTGCCATAGGCACAACATAATTTTGTTTTTTTAACTTAAACATTTCTAGCAGCTATACCATTTTAGGCAAAATAACCAGCAGCCCAGCAATTCCAAAAGTATCAAATAATTAGTTTGCTTTTTATTTGAGATACTCTAAAGTTTCTTTTGCGTGAGCTCTGATAAAGACATATGTACATATGTATGTACATATGAGGTTTTCAGCAACCAGACAGTGCCGAATACATATGAACAGCATGAACAGACAATACACAAAACAAAAAAAAATTCAAATATAGCGGCAGGCCGAGAAGTATACGTATGTATGCATGCACACGACAAGCATGAGCAGTCCATACACAAACAAAAACAAATTCATACACGGCGGCAGACAGAAATAAATACGCAATGAACGAAAATACGAATATCGGATGAGGGAAAATAGGTGCTATTGTACAGAGCTCGTTTACTAACTGTAAAAAAAGAGGGGAAACTATTTTCGTGTCTTTAGATTATATCGTTTTTGGATTGAATCATATAGGAGGAAACCAGAGTCGTCATCTTCTGTTAACTTAACATTCTTAGAATTATTAGCTCTTGGGGAAATAGGTATCAATACCGCTTGCCAACTTATCTACGAAGTGTGCGAGCATTAGATACCGATAGTGATCGGCCATTTTTAACTTTGCTGTGATTGGTGATCGACTTCTTTTGCGTTTTTCCTATTTCCCGTTATACGCACAGGCGTGCAGAAAAACAACGCGGCTCAAGCCGTTTCGTTTTATCTGCTTGCTAATGCCTAACATGGGAGGATAGTATAGACTTTCTATGAACTTTGTGAAATTGTATGGCCAAACGTAAGATACTTAACTATGACTTCCACCATATATGCTTATGAATATATTGGCAATTAGGTAGATCACTAATGACTTATTGAACAGGTTTAAAATGACTAAATACCAAATTAAAACTAACCATTAAATAAATGCATTTTATATTCATATACTTAACGTTCAATGTCCTTATATAACATTAATATATATTAAAAATGGCATTGATATTAATTGAATATTGTTAGAAAGGGTATTGAAACACATTGAGCAGCGTGTGCGTTTCAGCAGCGACAACAATCACGTGTTGTTGTTGTTATTATTTTTGCGTTCTGCCTATATCCCGTTAGACGCACAGGCATTCATACACAAACAAGTAAGAAGGCTCTAGTCGAGAAAGCCCGACTAGACGATACCCTGATCCCTATACTTCACGCGTACAGTCAGTGCTTGTGTATGTGTGTGTGTACGCGCATACTGCATACTGCATACACAACTTCAATGTCCCATATCTCCGGTGTTTATTATCCGATTTTAATTACAATTTCACAGATTTTCATTATTTTATTTTATAATTCAAATTGCATCTCAAAGTTTTCCAAATTCAAGATTTTGTTGTTATCGATCCCATGTGTATATCGGAAACGGAAAGAGTTATCGAAAATCGAAAACAAACTTGTACTGCCCAGGGATTAGGCGCGCTTATGTTCGAAATCTGGAGTCTCTAGCTCTTATAGTCTCTGAGATCGGTTGTCTCATACATACGGACGGACGGACAGACGGACGGACAGACGGACATGGCTATATCGACTCGACTATTGATGCTGATCAAGAATATATATACTTTATGGGGTCGGAGATGCTTCCTTCTGCCTGTTACATACTTTTGCACAACTTCATTATACCCTTTTTTCCCATTTTTAATGGGATCAGGGTATAAAAACGAACCCTTTTTCCCTTGATAGTGGGTTCAGTCTATACAAAGCAAATTTACTTCATTTGGAAGCAAAATAACCAGCAGCCGACCAATTTTCAATGTTCAATTTGTTTGTTAATTCTTTCTAAGACAGTCTTAAGGTACAAAAGTAAGGGCAAGGCTGCATTAATATGTGTTCATGTTTCGAAATAGGTACTAGGCTTTCAGCGTAAACAGACAGTGCCAAAAGTACATGAGACAAAGCATGTGCATTGCATACACAAAGCAAAATCAGATTAAAACATAGCGGTAGTCCGGGTAGATAAGCGAAATAGATACTAACAGTGAGGGGAAAAAGGTACTAATAAGCCTCAAGAATGTTCGAATTTAACAGAAAAGAGAAACTCTGGTTTCCTCTCTATATGATTCAATCCTCTCTGGTAAAAAGAACTTCTGAACGTACAGACAGACCATGACCTACGACAAACTCTAAATAGCAATGCAAAAACAATTCCAAACAAAACTCACATGTATACACACAAAAACGGACCTAGGCCTAAGCCACCCTGAATCCGTTTGGCTATCGGCAAATCAACAACATTTAAAAATTAAAAAAACATTTGATTTAAATAAAATAAATGAATGATTTATACATTACTTTGCCATAGGCACAACATAATTTTGTTTTTTTAACTTAAACATTTCTAGCAGCTATACCATTTTAGGCAAAATAACCAGCAGCCCAGCAATTCCAAAAGTATCAAATAATTAGTTTGCTTTTTATTTGAGATACTCTAAAGTTTCTTTTGCGTGAGCTATGTACATATGAGGTTTTCAGCAACCAGACAGTGCCAAATACATACGACACAGCATGAGCAGTCAATACACAAAACAACAAAAAAATTCAAATATAGCGGCAGGCCGAGATGTATTCGTAAATGTACATGCACACGACAAGCATGAGTGTCCATACACAAAACAAAAACAAATTCATACACAGCGGCAGACAGAAATGTATACGCAATGAACGAAAATAAGAATCTAGTTGGGAGAAATATGCCGGGGAAATAGGTGCTATTGTACAGAGCTCGTTGACTAACTGTAAAAAAAAGGGGTAGCTATTTTCCCGTCTTTAGATTACATCGTTTTTGACACAAAGCATAATCAGATTCAAACATAGCGGTTGTCCAAGTAGATAAGCCAGAGGCCGGCGAACTTTTTGAACCATTACCCCAAATTTCTGTTCTCAAGCTTGACGTTACCCACGACGACTAAAGTTGAAGACCTAAAAAAAAGGTCCACTAAATTTGAAGAAGGAATATTTTTGTGGAAGTTGCCATTAACCCCAAAATATTGTTGTGGAAGTTGCCATTACCCCCAAATATTGTTGTGGAAGTTGCCATTACCCCATGATGCTCTGTATTAATATTTGATGAGCAAAAAAAAAAGAAAAAAAAGGTCAGCAGAATAGAAAATGTGAAATATATACTCTTTTCCACGAATATGTTCACTTTACCCCAGTGATGACTAAAAAAAAAAGGTCGCCCGAATAGAAAATGCTGAAATACCTTTTCAGAATCATGTCCGTTACCCCCAGAAATTTCACTTTTACCCCATTTGGGGTAATTTACCCCGGTTCGCCGACCACTGAGATAAGCGAAAGAGATACATACACTGAGGGCAAACAGGTTAAATAGTTAACAGAAAAGAGAAACTCTGGTTTCCTCTCTCCCATTTAATACTTTGTGTGTCTCAACAAACATTGTATAACAACGCGACGTCACAAAAATAACTGTTAATTTGTAGTTGCTGTCTTTCTCTTCCGCAAATGTGTTAAGTGAGCCGCTGAATGCTTACACGGAATTAGTTTTCTTTAATTCAACAAAACAAAAAGTTCTAAGAGCGATGAAAAGAGTAATAAATAATAATTATAAGATTAATATATAATACTATTTCAAGGTAGTACGGTAATTTTAGTACTATAGTAAATACTATAGATGAACTTAAATATATAAATTTTTTTCGATTTTATTTTTATTAAATTGTTATCTGGAAACAAAACACGGTCAAACAATGCACATTTTGAAACGTTGTCCTCATAGTTTATTTTCTAGCACTCATTATTTTCTTATGTAGCAACCATGTGCCCAAGAACAAGCTGTTGGATTAAAGTCGCTTGTCAAATGAGTAGAAAACGATGAAAAGAATGAGTAACGGTAAAAGGTACACGATTGTGCAAGATAGCGACCCTCTTGAGTTACTTGTACTTGTCGCTTTTTTATTGTTGTAAGTTAACATAAATACGTTTTATTTTTAATAAATTTTTTTATGTTTGATTCGTAGACTATTTGCACTTGCTGGCAAACAGTACAAATCACTCAGACCGTCACAGGCGCTGCAAAAGTATACCCAAGTTTAGATTTGCTATACATATATATCATGATGAATAGATTTTACCTCACGACTTTGCTTGTGTCTGACGCTTGGCCAAAATTTTTGCTTGGTCACGACTATTGATGACCTCGGCATGAAAGCCCGTCTCCCAATCAGCATAATATTTTACAGTGCGCAAATTGCCATCTGGCTCGACCAGTGAATATTCGCCTTTGACTACGTCGCCATCGCGTTCCTCGCGCTGATGCTTATTATCGCCAGTATGGGGATCATTGACCGCATATTCAAAAGCATAGCGTGGATGAGCATCCTGTTAAAAAAAAACCATATTTAATAAGGGACATACCTACAATACCATACTAGCTTACAAAGTGCTCTAAATGTTTTTCAGGCAAAAACTTAAGGAGCGCATGATCCGGAACAGGCGCAGACTTTAAGTAGAGTGCGGAAGTTAAAGGAGCATGGGCGGTCAATGCAAATGCGCTAGGCGCATAGCGCTCAAAGCCAGCACCAATGTCATGTCCACGGCTGTAGTCAGCTAGTGGTGCGCCAAGAGGCGCCAATCGACTTGCAGTAGCGGCATATGATAAGGCTCCATTATTGCTAAGTTTGGGCGTGACAGCAGCATGGCCAAGCGATAAGGCACCGTAGTATGTGGCATCATGTGTACCAGACGCAACCACGGCCACTTTACCTTTAAAATAATACGTAGATTGTACAATATTAATATAAGCTTATTTGCAAATTTAAAGGATACATTTTATCAAGTGTGAACGTTGCATTCGTACATTCTAAGACAAGTTTCATATCGTAACAGTTATTTAAATACTATCGGTCGGTCACGAAAGCTGTTTCCACTGGTCTGTAAGTTGAAACAGTAAAAAACCAGCTGTTTGGTCTGTATTGGCTTGTGTTTACTGAAAAGGAGTGTAAAAAATTCACTGGTTCCTCGCAGAATTCTTAAAGCAAGCCTTCGTCCGTGTCTTTTGACAATTTACCTAACAAAGTATTTTAATAATTTTTAAAAATTCTCTTAATTTTGCACTTTAATATTAAACAAATGTGTACTCGAATAAAAACAAATGTGGGCTGTCAATATTGAGGGAGAAAATTGATATGGAAAAAGTTAAGCAACATGAGAGATGTATCACCGCGCACGAAAGGCTTAGATTATTGGGGACAATAGTAAAAACTAAGACCTGTAAGGCGTCAGCTCATCAGAAGTGCCGCAGGCCTAAATTTGTATGCAACAAATAACAAAACTATCTGCACTTTTTCAAGAAAGCATCGCTGATTGCGTAAAAGAGGGTGGTCTAGAAATCTTAGAAATAAATATAAACTTATTTAAAAATATTTATTTTTATTATATCTACATAGATAACTGAACAAACCTTTAAAAAAACTTTTCCTTACCTAGGGGCCGTAGAAGCCACTCTAGAGATCTATGCTAAAGAAAATAATGAGAGCTATATTCTATATGCAAATCACACTGTGCTCGCGAGCAAACAGTGGATGAGCTCCAGCATATACAGTCTGTCAATGAAGTGTTTTCGCGTAAAGAAAAATGTATGTTTTTTCACTTCACAGGCAAAAATATAACTGTAATATGGCTCTTAAAATTTTTTTGAAATTTTTTATGTATTTTTTATTTATTTCTTAATAATATATTTGAACAAATTTGATTATTCATTAAAGAACAAAAAAGTTATAACAAAAACAAATTAACTCTAACTAAATTTGACTGTCAAGAAAGTGTTTTCGCGTCTACTTTTTGGTGCATTTTCGGTGTAAAATTCGTATGAAATTCATATGTACAGTTACATTTAATTAACTTAAAAATGCTTAGATCCATAAAAGTCCAAATTTTTTTGGCCAGATCGCTTGCCAATGAAATGAAGAATGATTGTGGAATCACCATATCTCGATTGAATGTGGCCTATATCCATCCACGTACCTACCCTACAAAAAAACGGCACCAGCCGTTGAATTTTCAAGGGATTTCAACTGCTGGTGCCGTTTTTTATTTTTGTAGGTACGTGGATGGATATAGGCCACATTCAATCGAGATATGGTGATTCCACAATCATTCTTCATTTCATTGACTGTCAAAGTCAAATTTAGTTAGAGTTAATTTGTTTTTGTTATAACTTTTTTGTTCTTTAATGAATAATCAAATTTGTTTAAATATATTATTAAGAAATAAATAAAAAATACATAAAAAATTTCAAAAAAATTTTAAGAGCCATATTACAGTTATATTTTTGCCTGTGAAGTGAAAAAACATACATTTTTCTTTACGCGAAAACACTTCATTGACAGACTGTATGTATGATCGAAAAAAATTAATAAACATAAACTAGAAAGACCATAAAATTTTCTTTGTATAATCGAGAACACGGACGGTAAAACTTTTCCGTAAGCTCGCAAAAGCAAGTGTAGGCAATTTTTACACACAAATGCACTTTTACATATGTACCTGCACGTTTACGTATCCAATTTACACAGTACAATTGGATCAGGCTTGCAGTTACCAAATCAAGGGTAGTTATCAAAACACTTATAATTGTGAATAAAATTTTCTAAGATGACCAGAAAGCACTATTTTGAATGCTGCCAAAGCAATAACAATTACTTATTAAATTTTGAAACAGACAGAGTAAAATTTTTATATATAAGCTATTTTTTTCCGTTTATTTGCTTACCCAAATTAAATCCATGGCTAGAGCTGCTGGTATGTTTAGCAAACGCAGGTGATGTTGTCAGCTTAGTAAGGGGTGCAGTATTCAATCCAGCGTCTGTGGACTTCGATAGGTAATGGGAAGACACCGTGTCGTGTCCAGTTGTTGTATATCCTAGTTGTAAGCCCAGGCCCAACTTGCTTGCGGAGGATCCTTGCACATAGCGCCCACCTGCATGCGGGTATGCAACAGAAGCTATCGCTGAGTTGGACATATGCTGGTGCGAGAAGGCACCATGACCAGTGCTCGCATATCCTAAGCCGCTGACAGGAGCTGTGGCAATGTGGCCCACGCCAGGTTCTGCGATGCTGGCAATGGCTGACTTGGATACATATTGATGAGAAACTGCACCATGTTTACCTGTGGTTACATTCTCAATGGCAGGAGCGGTAGAATAGCTAGCAATAGCTGGAGCAGCAGCAACAGCTGGCGCACCATTCAAAAAAGTCTTTGGAAACGTTGCCCCATGGCTTTCCGCTACAGGAGAAGCAGCCTTTAAGATTTCTGGACCATTCAAATAGCTTGTAATCGCTGTAGGCTTGGAGACGTACAGATTAGAAACTGGGCCATGACCCGCAATGCTATAGCTAGTGGTGGGAGAAGTGGAATGGATGGATGCAGGAACAGCATAGGGAGCAACCGCAGCGATCGCTGTAAGTTGACCACTGTGGGTCACAGCCGGTTTGGAAACATACTGAAGGGAGACGGAGCCGTTTTTTGAGTTTCCATAGTCTGCAAATACATCTGCCACAGAATAGCTGGCTGCAGTTGGTGAGACATAGCTGGCAGAGGCAGGGGCAGAGGAAGAATATGCGATTGGCTTAGAGATGTATTGGTGGGAGACATCAGCAGCTTGACTGTTAGTTGAAGCTACCTCGCCCAACGCTGGGGGTGTCGAATAGGTGCTATGAGCAAGAGCTGCATATGGTGCTAGTTTTGCGATAGTTGAAACGGATGAATACGTAGCCAGGGAGGGTTTGGGGACGTGTTGATAAGAGATATCTTCATGCCCGGATCTACTATAGCTTGTGGCCAACTTCGTGATGGTGGGAAAAGTTGATATTGCCGGCGCTGCATAACTGGAAAATTTTGTGACACGGGGACCCCTTAAATATGTAGCGACCTTTGTGACAGCTGGACTAGAAGAGTAACTTAGCACTGCCGGAACAGATTGGCTACTAATTTTTGCAACAGCTGGAGGTGCAGCATAGCTTTCCAAAGCGGGCTGGGAATATTGATGGGATACTGCATTTCCAGAACCGCTATAGCTATAAGCAGGTTCAACATAGCTAGCGACCTTTGTGACGGCTGGAATAGTGGAATAACTTACCACAGCAGGAACAGTGTGGCTACTAATTTTTGGAACACCTTGAGGTGCGGCATAGCTGGCCAAAACGGGTATAGAAACATGTTGATGAGAAACAGCATTTCCAGAGCTGCCATAGCTATTTGCCACTTTAGTGGTAAAGGGTGCGGCGGAGTACGTTGATATGGCTTGCGCAGCATAGGTGGCAGCCTTTGAAATTGCGGGTCCTGCCAAATAGTCGGATACCGCTGAAGCAGCTCCAATGCTGGCAGCAGCATTCTTAGGGGCGTATTGATGTGCAGCAGGCCTAGGTCCTGAATAGTTCTGTACTGTTAAAGTTGGACTTGTTGAATATGTGGCTACAGCTGGTTTGGAAACATAGTCATGGTAAAACCCACCGTGTTTCGAGCTGCTATAGCTTGCCGATGTGATAGATTTTGTAGAAGCAGTAAATGAAGCGGCCTTATTTGGATATGCAGCAACAATAGGTTTGTAAATATACTGATGAGAAGCACCTATCGCTTGACTTGAAGTAGAAAACTTAGCATTGGCTGGCGGTGAGGAATATTTTGACGTTGAGGGTGCAGGATATCTGGTAAAAGAAGGCTCCGCGGAGTAAGTGCTTATGGTAGGAGCAGGGTGCCTCGATATTTGGGTAACATCTATAGGTGCTTCATATTCTGTGGAGATGGCGGGCTTGTAAACATAACGATGGGAAATAGGGCCGGAGCCACTTGCTTTAAAAGTGCTAGTTTTCAGTTTTGTAATGGCAGGAGCACCCGAATAGTGCAATTCAGCAGGAAGCGTGTAGGATGGCGAAGATATATACGGCGTTGACAAATAGCTCTTGGACACAGGCGCATAGCTGTTTGAGTAGCCTGCAGCATGTGAGGTTAGCAACGATGATGTTGTTAAGAGCTTCGAGGCTGAAGCAGGTGCAGCATAGCTTTCTACTTTAGCAGTGGTCGGTGCACCATATAAAATCGACGGCAAGTAGTTGGCATTCTTTTCCACTTTGGAGTAGCCTGGTGTGGCTTCGGAGAATGTAAAATCGGGTGAGGTGTAGGTCTTCACTTTTGTAGTTAACGGTGGCAAATAGTAGGGTTCACTATAAGCGGATGGTGAGATGTCAGAAGCCAGCGTAGATATGCCTGGGGAAGAGTGGCTGTAGGAAAAGCCAGGCGACGCATAGGTGGATATCTTTTTAATGCTTGTCGAAGGAGGTAGATAGCCACCTTCCAGATTGGGCGATGTAAGTGAGAATTTAGTTAAGTCTGTCGACACCACATCTTTCAGATCAATGCCTGAAGGAACCACTGGTGCATATTTGGCGGATGGGGACTTTTCTGCATAGGTTTTGCTGAGTCCCCTATATTCTCCAACGGACGTAAGAAGTGTTTTCTGTATAGGTGCTACGTTTTTGTTAATCGCATATCCCGCACTAGACTCATAAAAAGCAGCTTCGCTTCCGACAGACTTTTGCTGAGAGTGGCCATTCGAGTAGCTGGCAATCACTGGTTGCTGGTTGATTTTTGAGACGCCTGGTGTTATTGAGAATTGGACCTCAACTGGTGGTGGTGCATAAGAATAACCACCGCTACCACCCAAATGTACACATGGTGCGACCGCTGATGTAGCAGTGTTTGTGGATAAGTCTCCCTGAATTGAACTGACCAGAAGGCTTATTAGAGTTACCAGATGGACCTAATGATGATTGAAACAAAAAAGCATGGAGTCACGAATTAAAAACGAGCAAAGAATGGACTAGCAGATACCCTGAACACTTGATCTTACGCGTAAGGTCTTTCACTACTGCAGTAATACACGTACATCTAAAACTAAACTTCAATCTTCGAAATCTATGGTGTTTTTTATCCGATTTCGACAAAAATTTTACATATTTTCACAAATTTGTCGAAAGTTTCCAAGAAATAGTAATCCATGATTTAAACGCTAATGATTATTATGACTATGAAGACGGAATAGTTATGGAAGGTTTAAAAAAAAACTTGTTTTGCCTATAGCAGTGGTTGGGGAACTTTTTGAATCATTGCCCCAAATATTTTTTTATCCCATAGTGAAGAGCAAAAAAAAAAAGCTAAATAGAATATAAAATTTAAAATATATATACTTTTTAATCATTACCATTACCCCCAGAAATTTCATTTTTACCCCATATCGGGTAATTTACCCCGGTTCCCCGACCGCTGGCCTATGGTATATGAGAGCTTATATTCCGAAACTGACTTCCCAACCTTTATAGTCCCTAGGATCAATTTGTACATACATAGGGCATCCAGACGGACGGACCTACAAAAGTACAAAAAATACTCAAATGATAGAGAGCAAAAACAATCGATACGAATACAGTTTACAATCGCTGTACTTCAGAGGCCGGCGAACTTTTTGAACCATTACCCCAAATTTCTGTTCTCAAGCTTGACGTTACCCCCGGCTGTTGCCATTACCCCATGATGCTCTGTATTAATATTTGATGAGCAAAAAATAAAAATAAAATAAGGTCAGCAGAATAGAAAATGTTAAATATATACTCTTTTTTCACGAATATGTTCACTTTACCCCAGTGATGACTAAAAAAAAAAGCTCGCCCGAATAGAAAATGCTGAAATACCTTTTCAGAATCATGTCCGTTACCCCCAGAAATTTCACTTTTACCCCATTTGGGGTAATTTACCCGAATATGTTCACTTTACCCCAGTTATGACTAAAAAAAAAAAAAAGCTCGCCCGAATAGAAAATGCTGAAATACCTTTTCAGAATCATGTCCGTTACCCCCAGAAATTTCACTTTACCCCATTTGGGGTAATTTACCCGGTTCGCCGACCACTGCTGTACTTGAATTAAATTGCTATTAAAACACATTTTTTTCTTAATATTTTGTTTATGGAGCACATAAAACTCTTAAAGTTCACCAAAAAATTTAATGCAGCGCGAATCTTAAAAACTTATATATACCAAATTTTGTTTCTCTAGCTTAAAAACTATGGCGTATGTTCAGTTCGTTGTAACAAGCTATCTTTCTAGCAAAATTTGGTGTCACCAGCCTATATTTTCTATTTTGAAAGGGGAACGGGGCAACAGGTCTGGGATTGCCGTCAAAATTGTTATACAGTTCTGTATTATCCCACTCTTTACATGTAGCATATATGTGTGTTATATCGATTTGGACCTTAAGGTGTATCTTTAAGCTTTGTCTATGCATAAATCATCTTGTATATTTGCAAAGACTTAAGTAAATAGGTTTACAAACGGATGCAGGGACAGCATGACATTTTACTAAATCGACTTTCGTGCTTTTCAGGTTTATTATTGATTTAAAACTTTTTTCCCCAAATTGTATGTTTCGATCTTCAAAAATATAATATTATTTTTTGTATATAGTTAATCCATAGCATTCGGTTGAACAACCAGACAAGAATCGTATCTTATTTTATTGTGTTGTTCACGGCACACGTTCAACTTAACATTAGGAATTTATTGAATCGATCCGATATCAATATAAATTATTATAGTAAAAAGTGGGATCAGCACGGTTAAGTAAAAATAGTAATGGCGAAGTTTTGTTGCTTCTGCAGAGCGAACTACAGGATATTGCCGTGTCACCTGGGTGTTACAAAAAACGAGCAAACCAAACTTGTTAATAAGCAATCTAAGGAAACCAAAGACGAAAAGAAAACACTGATCAGCTTACATATGTATGTAGGTAATTGACTTTGTCAGGCTATCAATATACTGTTCGGAGTTTCTATCGAATTGTTTAGCTTTGAACGTCCGTTCCAAAAATAAGGAACGCGTTTACGGGTATCGATGGAGTCAGATTTTAACCAAAGACGGAATTGGAAAAACCCAACGTTCAGACAGGAGCCGCCGTAATTTCTTATAAATCGTCACATACTCAAATCAAATTTAAAGATAAAAAATAAAAAAATCATGCAAAGTGCTTATTTAGCAAGATGAAACGTACGTGATATGTCAAAGTGTATGCGAAATCTTTAGCGGTTTTTTTTGGTTTTGTTAATGCGAAGCAAAGGTCTTTAACACTTTCATCTAATGTATTTATTAATAAAATGACAACCGACTCAGATCAGGCCATTGCCGATCTATTTGCTGAGTTTTTTCAAACGTCGTACAGTTCATGTCAACATCACGTCGGTTTGTCTTAACTGTATCACGTTAATTGCCCTAGTTGCAGTCAGTAGTTTTCTCCTCGATAAATAATAAATTGATAAATCTTTCTTTAATTTTCTTTCTTTTAAGAAATGAATCTTGTACATACTTTATGCGGTGCTCCCCTCGCTCAGTAGAGCATGAGGTGGGCCACTTTGTGTTTGCGTAATCGCCGTAACTGGGCGTTGCTTGGTATGGTTGGGTTAAAGTTTTAATAATATGATATAAACAAGTTCTCCAGCCTTTAATGATTCAGTTTCATTTGCCTTTCATTATAACAACAAGGCATTAGGCACCAAAAACCACACCTAGGTGTCTTTATAAAAAATAGTATAAAACAGCTTACGATTTAGCTTCAATGTAACAATATTCAACCGATTTAATTTACGTCACAAGTTACGTACTTAGTCCCCAAAAGTAATTCCGTACGACAATGCCACTTTGACTTGGGCAGGACAAAAAGGACATAGAGTTGACCTCAAAAGCGTACCAGCACGAAAATCGGCGCACAGATAAAGTTTTGCTACTTTTAAATGAATTATTGGCACGTTGCAAACGCTTCTAAAATAAAGTAAAGCGATGCACTTCAATCACGTCGATTTATCTTAGATTTGTCTGTACTTGTTGTACTGATAAGATAAGATAAGAAAAGCGTCGTCAAAGAACAACAGAAGTTTTTGACAAAACATTGATAAAGAACATAAGACTCAAACAAAAAAAGTGATTTTCTCGTTTGTCTCGATACAATATGCATTTGAAAAGATCAAAGAGTAATGCCCCAATTAAGTAGTTTTGGAATAACTTGTTTTCTAGTGAAATATCAGCATTAACTAATCCAGAACGTCGTTTACTTCAGCATAACTTTCCGCAGGTCGCAGCTATCAAAATAACAGCTTGATTTGGTCAATACGTTTTTAAAGGAAATGGTAGTAAAATACCTCCTCGATCGAGCAAAGCTCAAGTAAATAAAGCTTTGGAGAATATAAAAATATCAAGATAATACAACATATTGCCAGATAGTGTATACAAATCACTTGTTTGGGTAATTGCAATTTACTTAACTTAATAATCAATAAATCATCCGCGTCGGGTTTAAGCTTTCATAAAACAGATTTAAAACAATGTATATCTTCTTTTAAGAAAAAAATATTTATTTCTAGTAATGAACTCTTCAGAACCGTGAAGTGCACATATTTACCTTGTTGTATGGATTGACAACGGTATTTTTATATTTTTATTCCCATTAAAAATGGTAAAAAGGGTATAATGGTTTAGTGAAAAAGTATATAACAGGCAGAAGGAAGCATCTCCGACCCCATAAAGTATATATATTCTTGATCAGCATCAACAGCCATGGCCATAGCCATGTCCGTCTGTCCGTCCGTATGTATGAACGCGTCGATCTCAGAGACTATAAGAGCTAGAGACTCCAGATTTAAAAGTTAAGCTCTAGGAAGTAGCTTGCAGTTTCAGTGACGATCTTGATACAATCGTCGATCAGCAATCTTCATAAGCAATTAATGTTCTCCTTTGTGAAAAGTATTAATATCGTGAAAGAAAATGTTTTTGCTTCACATAAAAACTTGACATAAACCCACATGTTTTAAAACAATTCCAGTTAATTAATTTTCTCTACAGCGAAGGTTTTTTTGTCGCTTCGCTGTGTGGAAGTTTGACTGAATAATGAATTCTAACAGCAAAAGGTCCCAAATTTGACAAGAAGGTATCCAACATTTTGAAATCGGAAACCCCTTTATCTTCCATAGTTTATAAGTTAGAACCACCAAACAGTGTCAAGATAAAACAAAAAAGAAGGCTCTAGTCGAGAAATCCCGACTAGACGATACCCTGACTTTATGCGAACAGTCAATGCATGCAAGTATGTGTATGTGTTTACGCGTATACTGCACACTTGGCGTAACTTCAATGTTCCATATCTCCGGTGTTTCTCAACCGATTTCACTGATTGCCAATATCTTGCTTAATGTTTAAAACGCCGTCTCAAAGTTTTGCAAATTCAAGATTTTGTTGTTAGTGATCCCATGTGTATACCGGAAACGGGAAAAGTTATCGAAAAACGAAAACAAACGAGCTAAAGTTCCAAATCTGCATTCTCTAGCTCTTAAAAAATTTTCAGAATTTAAGCATAGCTTGAATTTTAGCGAAAAATGGGGGTAAAGACCACAAAACACGTGTTTTAGCAGGTTTAAGTGTGTTTTTTCTGCATGACGTTAAATATAAATAAATAAATAAATTCTTAAATAAAAACTTAAGTCGTACACTACAATAAACACAGTAAAAATTCAAAGTGCGGTAAGAGTTTGTCTGGTAAATATTATTAAAATTAATTAAAGCACTGTAAATATAACTTTATTTATTATTTATTTTAAAATCAACGTCCTTGGTAAAAACCTAACCTTTACTTACCATTAAAAATTTATATCTTAAATTTAAATATTAAATGTATTTAATCCTGTTTTTCAATTCATAAAATAAAATAACCCAAATTCCTTTTAAATTTATTCGTGTTTTTGGAGAACCCAACCCACCTTCATATTTTTAAAATTATTGCACATAATGTTTAAATTGGCTTTAAAAGTTATAATATAATTAAGCGCACTTTATAACTGTTGACTATTTTACACCATTCACAGTTTCTTAAATTGAATGCTGGAAATTAAAATCATTCGAGTATATACTCTATCTAGTATTTTTAATTATCGGCACATGGCACACGAAACGCTCGCTCGATGTAGAGCAACGAGGCTGACTGTTTGCCAGCCCGGCCCTATTATCGCTTATATACGTTCGGTCAGCTTTGCACCACACGCATGCGCAGCAGCCACGCATGCGCAGCAGCCACGCACCAGTTAGCGACAGATATATCGACTCCAAAAAAAAAAGGAAAAAACAAAAATAAGATCGTGCCGCGAGCACAACTGCGAATTGCAGTTAGGAAAAACGAATTCAAGTCAAGTCAGAGCTCAAAAGCAGCACCTGACTGCTTTAATAAAAATTAAATAAAATCACTACGGCTCAAAGTTGAAAATTGGTTTAGTTCTCTTTGTTATCGCGTTCTCTCGCAATGCAGCAACCTGCATCGTCTATTAGAGGCCCCACCTTCACGCCGTACTGGTTCAATCATTTTATGAGATCATTGCAAAAACGCTTCGGTTTAAATTGTTTTAAAATTGTGCGTGGTGCGTTTCTTATTTGTTCAATCAAAAGCTGTAGAGCCTTCTGCGTTGTTAGCTAATTTTTATTCTCTGATCGCGAAGGTAGAAGAGTATATTGGTTTTGTGCAATATCCGTCATGCTGTTTGGCCGTCAGTCTATCTGCATGACCCAAACTTTTTTCGACACTTTTTAAATATTTAAAAAAAGAGATTTAAAATGTTGAAACTATCTTGCTTCATGTCTGCATTTACAAAAATTGATGGAAAGATAGGTAGTGATATGATGTGTACAATTGTTGCTAACAAAAAAAATTTAGTTTTTATGAATGTTTTCATTAAGGTGTAACCCAATATTGATCATCTGTTAAAGTTTGACCAGAATCGGTCAAGACACACTGAAGATATCGAAAATAATATTTCGTATTTTCCAGAACGCGCATTTTTATTTTGCTTAAGTTTTTTAATAGGTACAGACAAGTGAGCAGGGTATTACCTAACCAAGCTTCGCGACTAGATAGTTTTTATTTGCTTTTGCGTGCATTGTATTTGCATAGGCTTTTCGAGCGTTTGATTTGATTTAAATTTTAATCGAGACTATTTCGTGTATCTGTGGTAAAAATGCAGCTTTAAACTTCATACGTTATTTATTCGCAAAAAAAACTTGTAGTATTAATGTCGCTATCAATAAATTTTGTCTCTGTCTGTGCGTGCCTGAGGCCTTGATTGTGCATTAGATAGATAAAAGGCGCCATTTTTGTATACATGCATACATAAATAAATACATATACCATAAACACCATACAGTGGCTCACAGCATAATTTGTACAGTGTCCAAAAATAATTTCAATTTCATGCCATAAAGTATTTTCACATTATTTTCAGAAATTCCAATGGACGATGGTCCATATATTTAGCGCTAAAATTAATAAATGACATGAATGTACTGGCGTCTCGGCTTATTTTTTACAGATCATTTAACTTTAAGCAAGAACTTCGCAAAACCTTAAAAACTTATAATAAGTATTACAATTACACGGAACAATAACATGAAACAAATCAACCAGGATTGTACTTATGCTTTGCTTCGACTACCCGAAAACGAGAAGAACGAGTGACGAGTCATCCGCATAGTGAAGGAGAACCTAAAGATATCGATTCCAAAGGTGCTTGTGGAGATAAGGGAGGAGCTACGCAGGAGTTGTAGCTTTGAAACTGTGCGCCGGGTGCTATAATAATAATATAAAAAATAAATATAAAAATTAAGCTCTGCCGGCTAAACTTTGCCAACGGCCATGTTGCGAAGCTACCACCGTTCTTAAACGATTTTTTCTTCTAAAATTCAGTATGTGTGACATAACCGAAGCAATATGAAGTTTCAATAAGCTCCTTTAGCCAAAAATTAAGCACGGTCGTAGAAAAGAGGTGTAGATGAACATTTTAAAAGAAAATTTTGCACAAAGTGTCTTTGCGTTGGGCAATCGGTATCGTTTTCGTTTCGCACAGTGTTCTGGAACCAGAACGTAATTGTTCCACCGCCACAATCACCGGATCTTAATGTTATAAAAATGTTTTGGAGGCGAATTTGGAATTTCAGGGAAATATATGTACCTACCATCGGTCATGGTAATTTCTGAAAATAATGTGTAAAGGGTTTATGGCATATGTGATGCCATAACACTTCTTCTTAACACTACACATTCAGCTGTAAGCCACTGTATTTCTACCAATTAATAGACTAGCCTGCGATATGGCCAAGTGTTGACTTGTTGGTAATTAAGGTCATATTGTGACGTTATGATTTAAAAAGCGCATAGATCGGTCGCGGGTGTGTTTAATAACTGGGGGCTGGATATTGCCTTAAAATAAATAAACAAATTTAGGTATGACGTTATGCAAATTAACTAACTCTAAAGGCAGTTCCGATTGATAACTAGTATAACAATAAATTTAAATAAATATATATAGCAAAAACCTTAATTCTAGTTAATTCTTTTTTAAACCGTTAAATCTTAGAATATTATTTTATTTTCTTTACAGATGAGAAGATGTTTATGATACGCAATCAGATTTAGAAGATAAATGGATAAAAACAACCAACTAGTTAAGATATAAACAGAACAAGGCTATACGTTTTTGAAGGTTTTTGGTGTGCATACAAATTTAAGATGAGAAGAGATTAAAGACTGCTATCCAAGTGTCATATAATATCAAACTAAAACACCTCTATGAGCGCATCGATCTCAAAGAACATTTGAAACATTAGATAAAATAATGACAATCTGTGAAATTTTTATTGAAACCGGTTGAGAAACACCAGAGATGTGAAATAAAGTTAAGTATGCAGCATATGCGTACTCACACACACACACATACTTTCAACCACTGACTGTACGCGTAACGTATAGGGTTCAGTATATTGTATAGTGTGGATTTCTCGACTAGAGCCTTCTAACTGGTTTAATATGTTTTCGCAAACCGGTGAACGATAGGTTTTTACGATTTGATCATTATAAGCTGATTTTCAATTCAGCGTGTATGTAGTAGTCGACTGCAAATCATTTAATTTGAAAACTTTTAAGGACTCGGGTAAAAGAAGTGTTATTTGTTAGAATTAAAATTTAATTACTAGGCTTGTAATTCTTTTTAAATTTCGCAACATGGCTGTAGTTAGGTCGGTAGGTAGTTAGTCATGATGCCATTGCAACAACTTTCGTTTTTACTTCAAGCTGCCACTGTTGCCAAACTTGCCATAATTTAGACCTGACTTGTGGTTGGCATTACAGGTCGTGTAAATCAATTTCAAGTTTTCTTAGATTGAAATGCTATCATAGCGATATAGGCAAACATATAGACTGACTTAATAGACCACAAACGCAAATCCATTGAGCGTTGACATTTCAATTAAAAGTCTATACCAGGCAAATCAAAAGCAGAATTGAAAGAAAACAAACTTAATGTCCCACTTACACATTGCCACGAAAAGCTTTACACAAGGTGAAAATATTTGATATTTTCACTTTAGAGCTATATGGTCACCCTGGTTGTTGTTTTTTATTTTTTTTTGTTATTTTTTATAAGGAATTCAGTCATTTATATCTTAGACCTATTAAACAGAACTTAAAAAATATTAACAAAGAACAATTAAAAATACTAACAAAGGCACTAAATTCAACTGCCACGAAAAGGTTTACTCAACAACGTTTTTGGTGCAAGTATATAACAGGCAGAAGGAAGTATCTCTGACCCCATAAAGTATATATATTCTTGATCAGCACCAACAGTCGAGTCGATATAGCCATGTCCGTCTGTTCGTCTGTATGCATGAATGCGTCGATCTATATATATCCCACTATAAAGGTAAGTCTTATAAAGTGATCAATAATGTGTTTTAATCCAATTCCTAATTCCACTTGAAAAAATTGCATAATGTTTGTTTGGCCTGTAAGAAAAAGAAGCTTAGTTGTGCTATTATTATTTTCGCAGCTGTACATAGTTTATAGAGTGAAAGGTTGTCTCGTTGGTTATGGGATTGTTGCGTATGCGACACGTTATAGCTCTGGCTGGTTGCTTGACGGTTGAGTACCCTGATCCCATAAATTCGGTAAAATACCTATAATGTTTTTGTGCAAATGTACGTTAAAAGCAAAAGGATCCATTTTCCATCCCAAAAGAATGAATATATTCTTGATCAGCAGTAACTGCAGATTTGGCTTTGTCCGTCTGTTTGGCGGCCGGATTCAAATAAATTACAAGTCATCTCTCAAAATTTTATAAAAATCGCTTAAGAATCACTAGAGATTTTAAAGTTTGAAGCTTTTTATGCAGTAGCGCAGTAAAACAGATATTTCTGTATACGTGTTGTAGCACACATATATATACAAGAAAAGAGTATCTCATAGTCGAGATTACTCGACTATAGCCTTTTTAGTTGTTTTTATACCCTGATCCCATTAAAAATGGAAAAAGGGTATAACGGTTTAGTGCAAAAGTATGTAACAGGCAGATGGAAGCATCTCCGACCCCATAAAGTGTATATATTCTTGATCAGCATCACCAGTCGAGTCGATATAACCATGTCCGTCTGTCCGTCTGTATGTATGAGCCAACTGATCTCAGAGACAATAAGAGCTAGAGACTCCAGATTTGGAACATAAGCTCGCCTAATCTCTAGGCAGCACAAGTTTGTTTTCGGTTTTCGATTACTCTTCCCGTTTCCGATATAGACATGGGATCGATAACAACAAAATCTTGAATTTGGAAAACTTTGAGATGCCATTTAAATTATAAAACAAAATAATGACAATCTGTGCAATTTTTTGAAATTGGAAATCGGATAATTAACACCGGAGATATGGGACATTGAAGTTGTGTATGCAGTATGCGCTTACACACACATACTTTCAAGCACTGACTGTACGCGTGAAGTATAGGGATCAGGGTATCGTCTAGTCGGGATATCTCGACTAGAGCCTTCTTACTTGTTTTTTTTCTAGATTTTTTTCTGGTTTTTCAAATTGATTGAATTTTAATTTTTGCATTTGCAAAAAATGCAAAGCTTCAAGTTTTAAATTGAAAACTGCAAACTTCAAATGTTAGTCAGCTGCGATTTTAACCTACTTCGGGTGAACTGGTCGAGTTAGGCTCGTCGCGCATTTGTCACACATACGCACTCCCAGCTTTGGTCGAGAGGCGTTACGTAACTGCCAACGGGCAGGCACTTGGTTAACGACGCCTGCAGACGATTACTACAGCTGGACATGGCTAACACACTCGATTGCCTACTTAACAGAATGATGAAATGCGTTGGACATCTACCGAGTACACCGCCACTTGTTTGCAGCTGATTTTCCACCGCCGCACAGCATACATTTTAAATTAAGAAATCTTTGTTTTACCTAAACTCCATTACACACCCCTACCAATTTCTAGCGTACTATGGTAGTCACTTCTTACTGATTTTGCGCCGCTGAATCTGATGTTTAAGTAAGAATGACAAAAGTGATCTGGGAAGTTATTATAAAACAAGTGAAAATATTGCAGTTGGACGCAATTGACAGCTAAATACTCTGGTGCTAGTGTTAAGACTGGTGGTTAAGGGTCTGGGTCTATGGGCGTTTCCGATTTCAAAATGCGAGAGGTCTGGGGGCGGATGGTGTGTGCGTGGTATAAAAACTTGCGATGCATATTTTGGAGAGACAGGATATATTGAATTGTGACCGGGCAAGAACAGTCAGGTTTGGTGCAAAGGTATGTAACAGATAGAAGGAAGCATCTCCGATCCCATAAAGTATATATATTCTTGATCAGCATCGAAAGCCGAGTCAATATAGCCATGTCCGTCGGTCGGTCCGTCTGTCTGTATGTATGAACGCGTCGATCTCAGAGACTATAAAAACTACAGACACCAGATTTGGAACGTAAGCTCGCCTAATTCCTAGGCAGTACAAGTTTGTTTTCGATTTTCGATGACTCTTTCCGTTTCCGAATTACACATGGGGTCGATAACAACAAAATCTTGAATAAGAAATTGGCGTTTGAAACATTAGACAAAGAAATGACAATCTGGGAAATTTTTATTGAAATCGGTTGAGAAACACCGGAAATATGGAACATTGAAGTTATGTTTGCAGTATGCCAAAACAATTTTTTTAAGAGACCAAGAAGGAGTGGCACTATGTATTACGAAAAGGGTTAGGGATTGCATAGGTAAAATACGAGCTTGAAGAGTAGAAACAAAATCTCAAGTATTTCCAATCGAAAGTGCTTAGCTAAATTTGATTATTTGATTAATTTAGAAGAAGAAATTTCACCATTAATTAGTTTTTGAAAAAGGTTATTCCTAAAATTGTTGTGCGATCAGAAAGACAAAAATATACATTAGTACAGTCTACTAATTAAGAATGTAAGTTTATGTAATTCTCCAACTTAAGACCTCTGAGTGCAAAGAGCAGAAACTGTATATGCACCGATTCTGTTCTATCCTGATGAATCCTGTATTTGGGATAAATAAACAAGATCCATATCCCGTACAAGTCGGTCATACAAGAGAAATATACAACGTTTTAGTTTTGTAGAGGTCGTCGAATTCCACCGCTTAATTAACGTTAAGATACTTGATGCTCGATGTGTAATGAAAGATATATGCTTTTCAAACTTAAGTTTTGAAACATCCAAATCTTCAACCCATTCATTGCGATGTGGTTTGTTATCAAGAATGTAAATATTTCAAAAAGGGCATTCGTCTTTAAAAAGACATAGCTTTGCAGTTACTTCAGTTGACTTCCAATAAGTTTACTCTACACCAAGTAAGAAAGTTATCTAAATCACATTTTAGTCTTTGAGCTAACAAAAGAATTGTCGCCTTCATCAGCATACATCAGAGTGTGATTTATTACAGACTAAAGGTCATTATAAACAGTATAGGCTAGAACGGTTCAAGGTGACTTCCTTGACCCTCTGCGTTCTAAGAATTAAGTAATCTTTTATTTAAAGATTAAGATTGTAATTAATTAATAGTTTATTTTATATCTAGAAAAACCTTAAAAGCAAATGAGTGAATTCAAAAAATTAGAAATTAGACCTCAGATTTCTGAGTTCTTGCTGGCACGGTAAAATCATAAATTTGCAAAAATTGTAGTTAGGAGGCTATTTATTTCGCAAAAATCTTGAGAGGCACCTCTATAATTTTCTACTATAAGATATGTTTCCTTTTCATGGAAGGGTTTTATAAATTTTTTTCCAAACTCTTTGAAATAGCAAGCCTCCTAGGACAAGCTAAACAATTTGTGTAAAGGCTTTAAAAGATACGGCATACAGCTTCGTTCTCCTGCGGAAAATATGGGCTTAATGACCTATAGAAGACTTAGAATTGATCTGATAGGTGTAAGCCACGATTTGATAGCGATATAAACTGCACATAGGCATAGTGGTATTGCGAAAATCGTAATTTTTGAACGGAAAGAAAAATTTGAACAATTCTAAAGAATTACTTTAGTTTTAATATGAGCATTTTTTATCAACATGGTGACTCAACATGGTGGCTTCAGAGTGCAAAATTTACTACACTGAAAATGTTGTATAAAAAGTAAAACTTTAATTATTTATTTTTCACAATTTATTGATTATGTAGATAATTAGTAATTAAAATAAATAAAAAGTTTATCTTTATTAATTAAAATAAATTATTTTCATTCATAATATTCTCAATAAATGCGTCAATATCATTACTTAACAGACTAAACATATCCTTGATTAATTCCTCAAGTTATAAACATATCCTTGATTAATTCCTCAAGTTATCCGATGTTTCTGGAGATGAGATACGTGGATCAGAGGAAGACGACATCATGGTGAAAAGATCCGCCATATCTTGAAGTTGAAATACTGTGCACGTGTAAGCATATAGTCTTTGTTTTAAGATATTTGGACTTATATTTAGTTCTATTATTTTTTTGGCGGATAATTTACACGTGAATGAGTCTTTGGCATATTTTCTATATTTGCAAGCTTCAAAATTTTCGCCACGCATTTATTTTTATAACCGATATTGCCTACCCCATAAAGCAGTGGTCGGCGAACCGGGGTAAATTACCCCAAATGGGGTACAAGTGAAATTTCTGGGGGTAACGGGCATGATTCTGGTATTTCAGCATTTTCTCTTCGGGCGAGGTTTTTTTTTTTTTTAGGTCTTCAACTTCGGGGGTAAAGTCAAGCTTGAAATTTTGATTTTCAAATTTTGTTGACCTTTTTTTTTTTTTTTAGGTCTTCAACTTTTGTCGTCGGGGGTAACGTCAAGCTTGACAACAGAAATTTGGGGTAATGGTTCAAAAAGTTCGCCGGCCACTGCCATAATTGTATTGCAATTGTATATCACTCGTTTTTATGCACAGCACCTGCACGGGCCAATTTGGTATATGGGTTTCACCAATCCGAGTCAATTCGAAGGCTGCTGAAAGCTTGGTAAAGGAACAACTTTCGACTTGGCAAAGAAGTGGGCCTCATTAAGCGTTCTAAAGTGGAGCATGAGGACGACCATTCGGATTCCCCAGGCAAACCGGTCTCACGACAGAGAAGCGTTAGCCATATTGCGCAAGATCTTCGTCGAGTAAAACTTCAACCTGGTCCTGGTCGCAGAGTCATGGCTAATGGTTGGAGGCAAGCTTAGTGGTTTTGGTTGCATTCCAAGTAAGTTGTTATATGGAAGCATACAAAACCTTTCCCTAGCCGACTTTATCTGTTGGGTTCAAGTCACTGCCATAGAGGTGGAAACAGCAGAAGGGGTTCGGGAAGTAATGGTGGCGGCCGTTTATTTTCGCTGTGGCACTGACAAAGAATTGTCAGAGGTTATTCAGCTAATCAGCTGTTGCGTACCGCCGGGTAGCATGTCATACCATAAAAGGAAACAGTGCCGTTAAAAAAGAGGTGAGTGCCATCTTGAATATCTATTGTGTTGTCAACTAGATGTTATAAATAGAAGGTGCAAACCAACCTATCTACTTATTGTCCGAATGCATATTGAACTGTCGAATATATATATATATATATATATATATATATATATAAGTTAACTAATATCTATTTGGTTTCTTATATGAAAAACAAGTAAGAAGGCTCTAGTCGAGAAATCCCGACTAGACGATACCCTGATCCCTATACTTTACGCGTACAGTCAGTGCTTGCAAGTACGTGTGTGTGTGTCTACGCACATACTGCATACTGCATACACAACTTCAATGTCCCATATCTCCGGTGTTTCTTAACCGATTTTCGATAACTCTTCCCGTTTCCGATATACACATGGGATCGATAACAAAAAAATCTTGAATTTTGAAAACTTTGAGATGCAATTTGAATTATAAAACAAAATAATGACAATCTGTGAAATTTTATCGAAATCGGATAATAAACACCGATAAATGCTCGATAATATTATAACCACAACAAAATTGGTTAATTTATATATTGACAGTGTTCTGAAACGTCATCGTGTGAAACGAGAGATCGATTGGTTCTTAAACTCAAGACCGGTAGGAAAAGCTCTAGCTCATTTTCCAAGATGTGAGTTTAATTCTCACAGTCAACCAGACTCACTCAGGACTCACTGCTTGAACGAAAACTAAAGAGGAGCTCATCCTTAAGCCGGGCAACCGGGTCTTAGACCAGCCCAAATCGAACAGACCGATACGCGTCCCGTCATTCTTTTTAGAACGCGTATAATCTGGTGGATTTGCTCGTGAGTTGCACACTTGAATCCACTAAAACTTTAAACAAATGCAATTCGCCTAAACGGATTGATAGAGGTCGCTTCATCATTTAATAGTATTAAATCGAGAAAATGCTGAAAGCAGCAACGGCTCGTGTGTGTATCACTGACGAAGGCTCAACGTTCAACAGTGGTCATATAAAAATAAATCATTGGATTGACTCCACTGAACATTTAAGAAGGCGGCGCCAAAATAATGATGTCAAAAATATCAGCATTTTTAAAAAAAATTGGAGGTGTGCAAAAGAACAGATTTTATGATCACAGATCTTCTTTGGGTCGAAATTTAGGTCTCTAATTCCAGAGCGAAGAGCACGGGATAATGGCAACCCCTTTTACTGATCCCAGGAGGCTGGCGTGGTTCAATGACAGACCAAAAACTGATCCCCTGATCGGATCACAGGACCCGACACAGAATCTCGATTGCAATGGCTACGTGACCCAGCGTATTTCAAGCCGAGGCTCATGCAAAACTTATCCTTGACAAAGGAATGAAAGGAACTAAAATAAATATTAATTCTGTGCGGCAAGTAAGTCCCAGATTGCCGAAGTTGTCTTGAGCAGCTTTATTTTTGCAAAAGGGTAACCCTATGTTGAGTTCCAGCGCCTTTCCGCCGCTTAAACCATGGTTGATAGGAAAAGCAAAAGAGGGAATGTTAGTTACTTGATCTCAAAAAATGTACGTCATCAAGCTAAACAGCTGGTTCATCCATTTATAGATATGAACACTGTTGGATGTTTTTGGACGGACTTAAAACTACTGGTGTTTATTGAATAAACGTCTTTGAATATATTATTTAATCTTGAATTTTGCAAATGGCAGTCTAACTTGCTTGCCATTTACATAAGCTTCACGTAATTGATAATAAAATTTAATTGTATCTAATAAATTAACATCATTACACATATTATTTATTTTTAATTCCATTAATTTTGCCTGGCTAGTGTGTTTCAATCTCTAATGATACAATTTATACATCCTATACAGCTATTTTAATTTTTCTTTTTGCACGTTAGCATAGTTTAAGTTTAATGATAGGAGAAATCCCGAAGAGAAGATACCCATTGCCACGAAAAGGTTTACACAAAGTGAAATATTTTGATATTTTCACTTTAGAGCTATATGGTCACCCTGGTTGTTGTTTTTTATTCTTTGTTTTATTTTTTATACCCTGATCCCATTAAAAATGGGAACAAGTAAGAAGGCTCTAGTCGAGAAATCCCGACTAGACGATACCCTGATCCCTATACTTTACGCGTACGGTCAGTGCTTGCAAGTATGTGTGTGTGTGTCTACGCGCATTCTGCGTACTGCATACACAACTTCAATGTCCCATATCTCCTGTGTTTCTTAACCGATTTTACAAAAAATTTCACAGATTTTCATTATTCTGTTTTATAATTCAAATGGCATCTCAAAGTTTTCCAAATTCAAGATTTTGTTGTTATCGATCCCATGTGTATATCGGAAACGCGAAGAGTTATCGAAAATCGTCCTAGGGATTAGGTGAGCTTAAGTTCCAAATCTGGAGTCTCTAGCTTTTATAGTCTCTGAGATCCGTTGGCTCATACATACGGACAGACGGACGGACAGACGGACATGGCTATATCGACTCCACTGTTGATGCTGATCAAGAATATATATACTTTATAGGGTCGGAGATGCTTCCTTCTGCCTGTTACATACTTTTGCACAAATTCATTATACCCTTTTTTTCCATTTTTAATGGGATCAGGGTATAAAAAGGGTATAATGGTTTTGTGCAAAAGTATGTAACAGGCAGAAGGAAGCATTTCCGACCCCATAAAGTATATATATTCTTGATCAGCATCAATAGTCGAGTCGATATAGCCATGTCCGTCTGTCCGTCTGTCTGTCCGTATGTATGAGCCAACCGATCTCGGAGACTATAAGAGCTACAGACTCCAGATTTGGAACTTAAGCTCGCCTAATCCCTAGGCAGTACAAGTTTCTTTCCGATTTTCGATAGCTCTTCCCGTTTCCGATATACACATGGGATCGATAACAAAAAAATCTTGAATTTTGAAAACTTTTAGATGCCATTTGAATTATAAAACAAAATAATGAAAATCTGTGAAATTTTTTTTAAAATCGGTTAAGAAACACCGGAGATGTGGGACATTGAAGTTGTGTTTGCAGTATGCGTGTAGACACACACACATACTTGCAAGCACTGACTGTACGCGTAAAGTATAGGGATCAGGGTATCGTCTAGTCGGGATTTCTCGACTAGAGCCTTCTTACTTGTTTATAAGGAATCCAGTCAATTATCTCTTAAACCTATTAAACAAAACTTTAAAAACATTAACATTAACAAAGAACAATTAAAATTACTAACAAACGCTCTACATTCAACTGCCACGAAAAGGTTTACACACCTACGTTTTCGGTGCATTTTCGATATAAAATTCGTATGAAATTCGTATGTACAGTTGCTTTTAATTAAATTAAAAATGCGCAGATCCACAAGAGTCCAAATTTTTTTCGTAGATCGCTTGCCAATGAAATGAAGAATGATTGTGGAATCACCATATCTCGCGAATGTGGCCTATATCCATTTTAAGTACCTGGTGCCAGGTTTGCAAAAAAATTTAAGATGTTGTTGTTATCGATCCCATGTGTATATCGGAAACGGGAAGACGCGCTCATACATACACACAGACAGACAGACGGACAGACGGACATGGCTGTATCGACTCGGCTTTCGATGCTGATCAAGAATATATATACTTTATGGGATCGGAGATGCTTCCTTCTGCCTGTTACATACTTTTGCACAAAACCATTATACCCTTTTTCCCCATTTTTAATGGGCTTAGGGTATAAAAAATAAAACAAAGAATAAAAAACAACAACCAGGGTGACCATATAGCTCTAAAGTGAAAATATCAAAATTTTTCACTTTGTGTAACCCTTTTCGTGGCAATGTGTACCTAGAGCCCTATACTTAGCGTGTTCAGTCAGTGCTTGTAAGTTTGTGTATGTGTTTACGCGTATACTGCACACCTGACTTAACTTCAATGTTCCATATCTCCGGTGTTTCTCAACTGATTTAAATTGCACAGGTTTTCATTATTTGGTCTATAGTTTTGAACGTCGTCTCCAAATATTTCAAATTGAAATGCTTTGAAATAAAGTGTACTTAACTTTTTGAGCAATCGGACCTTGAGCGAAATCCGGCAGCGCTCGCTGTGAGGATACTTATGCCGACCAGTGTACTATTTTTTGATCTATAATAACATATTACTTGTAAGTAATTTGATAAAAAGTGCACAATTCAAAAAGAATCAACCTATTGATTCAAATGATTTTAAAAAGAATTACATACATATAAAACGGTTTTCAAATTCAAATTCATACAACGGTTTTTAAATTCAAATTTTTTGTAATGAAAAAAAAAAAATTCATAAATGTCAGTTCACTGGTAAGATGTCTTCAATGTCCGTGCAATAAACAGCAGAAAAACACGTGAATTGTATATGAATTGTCAAGTCAATCGCTATTTATTTATGATAAATACAAACGCGATCCTGCGCGATATAAATTTTATAGCGCTTGTCAACAATCTCAACCACAACTGTAGCGCGTCGGCGACGACTTTTACTTGTGTGCAGCTTAAACCAAAAGTGGAGGCGGCCAATTTGTAGTTGGATGTTGATGCTGCTGTGATAGTAAACGAAAACGAGTTTTCTAGTCCACAGTTATAGACAATGTTCCATACAATTGTCAATTGAACTGAGCCTAGGAAGCGTTTGTTCGTTTGTTCACGTTTTGTAGTCGACATTGCCGCATCACTGCTTCCATCTCTGACTCATACCCCCCTGACTGAACTGACAACTACGGCGTCAAAAATTGTTAAACCAGTTGGGCTGGAAAATCTTGTCGCCGGGAAATCGTGTATGCCGGTCTGTGCCGTCCTCGTTTGCGACTGCCTATAAATACTTTGACAATGTGGCGCAAATGCTTTAATTACATTTATGTCCTTGACATTAAACCAGTGATCGAAGAGCAGCGTGCACCAAGCTATTTAAACGGTGAAGTGACAAAATAAAACAATCTGTGTAATTGTAAAAGTAATATAAATATATTTATCAAATATTTGCGAAGGCTATGCGTTGTTGTGTAAGTGGAAGAAATTTTAACAATAGTTTGTTTACCGATGCATCAGCAGCAATTCAATTTGGCGTAAATCGGAGCGAAAGTATTTAATGAAAACTTTCACCCTCAAAGTGAAAGTGGTGCAGAAAAAATTAACAAAACGCATGCAAATTTAAGCAACTGCAACAGTGCTTCATGTAAATATTACAAACGAAAATGTAGGGCGATTAAAAAAATGTTTCATCTTCGGCTCTTTGGCTTTGCTCGTTTGGCTCTTCTGAACGTAGAGTCTTAGTTTGTACTAATGTGTTAATCAAAAGACTTTTTTATTTCTGCGTTTTTCAAACAGCGGTTTTATAAAATATAAAAGCATAATAACATTAAGTCCAAGAGCGTTAGTAGGAGCTTCTCTTTCAGCCCAAGAACAATGTAAAACTTAATTCACTGGATGTTGGTGAAAGAAAAGTAAGGGATATTGCAACGTGCTAGGAAAATGCAGTGATTATTATTGTTTTGCTATTCTATATCATTATCTCTGTTTTTAAGAAAAGGCCAATAATAAGCTGAGCTACTTTAATTCAGAGCATCAAACCAATCTTTATGAACATAAGCTGGCAGTTTTTAAAATCAAAATTTTTCACTTTGTGTACACCTTTTCGTGGCAAACTGTATATTGTATTTTTGATGTATTGAGTCTCCAAGTTTTTGTGCACCTTCGACTAATATGCGGACCGTTTGGCCAGACAAATAACTCCCGAGATAACGATGACAACGACGACTATTCAAACTAGTCGAGAAATCCCGACTAGACGATACCCTGAACCCTATACTTTACGTGGATGTTGGTGAAAGAAAAGTAAGGGATATTGCAACGTGCTAGGAAAGTGCAGTGATTATTATTGTTTTGCTATTCTATATCATTATCTCTGTTTTTAAGAAAAGGCCAATAATAAGCTGAGCTACTTTAATTCAGAGCATCAAACCAATCTTTATGAACATAAGCTGGCAGTTTTTAAAATCAAAATTTTTCACTTTGTGTACACCTTTTCGTGGCAAACTGTATATTGTATTTTTGATGTATTGAGTCTCCAAGTTTTTGTGCACCTTCGACTAATATGCGGACCGTTTGGCCAGACAAATAACTCCCGAGATAACGATGACAACGACGACTATTCAAACTAGTCGAGAAATCCCGACTAGACGATACCCTGAACCCTATACTTTACGTGTACAGTCAGTGCTTGCAAGTATGTGTGTGTGTGTGTATACACAACTTCAATGTCCCATATCTCCGGTGTTTACTAACCGATTACAATAAAAATTACACAGACGTCTCAAAGTTATGCAAATCTAAGATTTTGTTGTTCTCGATTTCAAGTGTCTATTGGAAACGGGAAGAGTTATCGAAAATTTAAAACAAACTTGTGTTGCCCAGGGATTAGGCGATCTGGAGTCTCTAGCTCTTATAGTCTCTGAGATCGACGCGTTCATACATACGGACGGACGCACGGACAGACGGACATGGCTATATCGACTCGGATGTTGATACAGATCAAGAATATATATACTTTATGGGTTCGGAGATTCTTCCTTCTGCCTGTTACATACTTTTACACAAATCCATTATACCCTTTTTACCCATTTTCAATGGGTTCAAAGGAAACTTTTTATTATTATTGGACGTAGATGTACTAACGGACAATACATTCAAGTGGCCCAACGATACCAAGCACCGGCTTGTTAACGCGCGGAGCCACGCACAAAGCGACCCACCTCCCGCCCATCCGACCGAGGGGCGCACCGCGTAACGTGCGGTTACGATGATCGCGAACATGTAGACAAATGACATAACACAATTTTTTTTAGTAAGCATGCAGAAGGTGGGAAAGATCGTTATATAATGAACATAAAATCCGAAAAAGGTTATGACTAGCATAGTTAGAATAACAAGCATGCAGGGCTATGGGTAAAAAATTTCTACTAGTTCTAATGGGTACTGCAAAGTTAATTTGGTTAACTAGTACGGGGGAGTCTATTTCACCATGTATTAATTTGTGAACAAAGGTTAGTGCGAGCATAGTTCTACGATTAGTAAGAGAGGGAAGATTTATTAATTAAAGTCTACTGTGGTAATGAGGTAAGTTAGTACTATTATCCCAGTTAAGACCCCGAAGGGCAAAGAGCAAAAATTGTTTTTGTACCGATTCTATTCTCACCTGATGAATTCTGTATTTGGGATACCATATACCATATACCATATACCATATACCATATACCATATACCATATACCATATACCATATACCATATACCATATACCATATACCATATACCATATACCATATACCATATACCATATACCATATACCATATACCATATACCATATACCATATACCATATACCATATACCATATACCATATACCATATACCATATACCATATACCATATACCATATACCATATACCATATACCATATACCATATACCATATACCATATACCATATACCATATACCATATACCATATACCATATACCATATACCATATACCATATACCATATACCATATACCATATACCATATACCATATACCATATACCATATACCATATACCATATACCATATACCATATACCATATACCATATACCATATACCATATACCATATACCATATACCATATACCATATACCATATACCATATACCATATACCATATACCATATACCATATACAGAGTTTTTGTTATGTAGGGGTCGTCGAATTCCTTCGACCAGCGCCTAATGAACCCCAAGGCATTTGATGCTCGATTTGTAATTGACGCAATATGCTTGTCAAACTTAAGCTTTGGGTCCATTAGGATACCCAGATCCTCAACCAAATCAATCCGATCAAGTGGTAGGTTATCCAGAATATAGATATTAAAAAAAAAAAGGACGCAAGGTCGTTTATAAAAACTGTAAATAATAAAGGTCCAAGGTGACTCCCTTGTGGAACACCAGAAGTGACCTGGACCGCTTTAGAAACTGAGCCATTAAAATAGACTCTAAACTTCTAAAAGTTAAATAATCTTGAAACCAAAGAATAAGATTATGGGGAAAGCCCAAAAGTTTAAGTTTATGTATTAAAAGGAGGTGATTAACAGAGTCAAAAGCCTTACTGAAATCGGTGTAAATAACATCAGTTTGCAATTTGTCTACAAAGCCCTTAATAACAAATGATGTGAATTCTAGTAAGTTAGTAGTGGTAGATCTTTGTTTCATGAATCCGTGCTGGCACGGTGAAATCATAGATTTACAAAGATGTTCAAGATGACAGGTAATTAGTTTCTCAAAAATCTTAGGAAAAGCAGACAATTTGGAGATACCCCTATAATTTTGAGCATTAGATTTGTTTCCTTTTTTATGCAAAGGAATTATATACGACTCTTTCCAAATTTTTGGGAAAGTGCATAGCTCCACGGACAAACTAAAAAATTTATGCAAAGGTTTTAAAGACCCTGAGCACAGTACCTAAGCACACAGCTTGGTATTCCATCAGGTCCTGGAGAAAATGTGTGTTTAATAACCTAAAGATCACAAAGTAGTGATCTCTCTGTGATTTCCGGTATGAAAAGGCAATTTGAGGCATTAAGCCGATAGGGGTAAGGCCTGACGACTGGTTGAAAACAAGGGCTATAAGTCGTTTGAAAAAATTCAGCAAATAGATCGGCAATAGCCTGATCTGAGTTGGCTTTCATTAGATGGTAGAGTCGATGACTTGCGTTTCGCATTAACGAAATCAAAAAACCGTTTAGGATCCTGCTGAAACTGTAATCTACACCTAGTCAGGTAATTTCTGTAACATTGGCTATTGAGGACTGAAAAATTGGAACGAGCAATCAAGTATGCAGAACGAGCTAACGGAGAGCATGATTTTCTGAAACTCTTGTAGAGTTTCGATTTACGATTTTTTAGAATTGTCAACTCTCTGGTAAACCACACAGGTTTATTTGACCTGTTTGGCGTTCCATAAATCAAAAAAAAATTTAAAGTATTATAAAAAATACTGATTGCCACTTCCAAATTGTCAGACCCATAGAGGGTAGACCAGTCAGTCAGGGCCAACAGCCGAGTAAGTTTTGCAAAATCGGTTTTCCGAAATTGACGTACACGGCTAAAACAATTTCTACTGGGGCATAGCACCCGGTAGGGTAAAGTGATCGACACCTCCAACGTTGGGTGGTATAAATCTTCTGGATAAGATATGGGTTGTGATCGGGTAATGGATAAGGAGGATGGATCCAAAACAAAAACCAGATCAAGCATTTTATTGAGAGAATTTGGGATATCATTTATTTGATTCAATGATATCATTTATTTGATTCAATGATATCCCAAGTAAGTTAATCAAGAATTCATTCTCTGCCGAGGGGGTCAGGGCACCAGAGTCGGGACACGAAATCCAAGTAACTTCAGCAATATTGAAATCACCAAGAACTACAAGGAGATCGCGATCCGAAAGCATGCAAGAAACGGACATAATAGCGGACAAATGGGCATTGTAAACAGAGCTATCGGAGGAAGGGGGTATATATGAGCAAGTAACAAAAATACCAACACCATTAAAATACAACTTAACAGCAAAAAATTCTATATCCAAAGAACCACCTACTATTACTGTTTTCGAAGAATAATCTACATTAACAGCAATAAGCACACCTCCGCCACGTCGAAGCGTGGACACAGTATCTGCTGGGTACAATTTCAGTACTAAGAATGTCATGCCTTAACCAAGTTTGATTGAAGGCAATGAAATGAAAACCAAAAAAAAGTAACTGTTAAGATATAAACTACTGAGTTTGCTACAAATACCTCTCACATTCTGATAGCCAAGGATGATCAGGGATCAGAATCGAGAAGAGTTTTAGGCAAAGCTACTGGGGTGGGAGATTCAATCGGACTATAATTGACTAATGAAACATTTGGCTCTTTGGATATTGGTTTGATAGGTTGAACTACGTCAACACTACTCACCACCAAAGAGGCCGAAGGACCGGGATCAGATGAAACGACATCCATGGGGACAATAGAGTTTACATCCCGTAGCTCGTTAATTTTGAGGACTGGCGCAGAAGAATTGTTTTGAATAGAGAGATTAAAAAAGATGCTAAGGTTTTTATTTTTGATAATATTAAATTATTTTGTACTCTGAATCCATTAAAAATGGGTAAAAAGGGTATAATGGTTTTGTGCAAATGTATGTAAAAAGCAGAAGGGAGCGTCTCCCACTCCGTCTTGATCAGCATCAACAGCCGAGTCAATATACCTATGCCCGTCTGTCCGACCGTCCGTCCGTCTATCTTTCTATCCGTATGTGTGTCTGCCTGTCCGTGTGTATGCATGCGTCGATCTTGGAACTTAAGCTCGCCTAATCCCTACGCAGTACAAGTTTGTTTTCGATTTTCGATAACTCTTTCCGTTTCCGATATACACATGGGATCGATAACAAAAAAATCTTGAATTTGGAAAACTTTGAGACATTTAACAAAACAATGACAATCTGTGAAATTTTTATTAAAATCGGTTAAGAAACCCCGGAGATATGAGACATTGAAGTTGTGTATGCAGTATGCGCGTACACACACACACATACTTGCAAGCACTGCCTGTACGCGTAAAGTATAGGGATCAGGGTGTCGTCTTGTCGGGATTTCTCGACTAGAGCCTTCTTACTTGTTTAAATTCAAGTTGATTGGGGCCTACGACCGCGGGTACTCGGCTGCTGGGCAAAGGGGTTTAAGTGGCTCAAGGATTCCTCCTCCTTTGGCGAGGCACGAATCAGAGGGTCATATGTGTGAATCTGTGTGCTTAAAATGTACTGCACTGTATGGAAAATCAAGGCAATATTGGGAACCGTCTACTTCGCATTTGACGCTCCAAAATCAATTTTTATTTAATTTTTGGTGAATTTGTATCTTTTATGTATCTTGATATTATATCAGGAAGCAAGAAATAAATCCATAGAAATCGCTGAAAATTAAGAAATGGAAACTGGTATTTTTAATGGTCTTAAAATCAACGGCAAAAGAAGTGAAAACAAAAAACAAAATAAGATAACAGATAACTGCTGTAAGCAAAATATAACAAAAATTAAAAAAAACCAATTGTGAGTGTATGTTATAAGGCCTTTTGTTTGCCCACGTAGTATGCAGAATGAAACATTTAACATGGAATGTATACTGCCGGAAACAGGTCAAGTAAGAAGGGTAGTGCCTAGCCAAGCCTTCCATGAGCTTGAGAAATTTATAAAGTGCGTCTGAAAACATTCGTCGTTCGCCTGATTGGCAAACTATTAGCCCATTATAGCTTAGTCATTTTAAAGCTAATTTATTAAATATTAGCTTTCGGTCAATTTGTTTATCTTAATGCTCTAGATCAGGAAAAAACTTCCACCCCTGTGCTCCAGCTGCCTTATGCTGCTCTGTACGGCTCTCCTCGCGCTCAGCCTCTCTATACACCCCGTGACTGGTAGGAGAGTTACTGCCGCACCTAGCGCCGTAGCTGATAATGACGGAAACATGGATTATGCACCACAATTTGTGAGTATTTCACGCTCTTCTCTCTTTGAAAACAAAAAGTACTTGGGCAGTTTAATGTTTTTTGGGGCCGCCGAAATTTTCACTCAAACTATAACACGACTTTTGATTGTTGGGTGTTTTGGTACTTGTAACATACTCGCCATATACCTTTAAAATTGAATTGAACTCAAAAATTTTGAAAAGTAGCAGATTTTTATCGCTACAATTGCCATAGCCTGTGATAGTAAGCGTTATCAAATAGCGAAATGCAGTTTTTTAATGGAAGACACCACAAAACAGCATGTTTGGTGGGACAAGCATTCGTTTTGTGAGGTATGTGTTTGCTAATAAATATATTTGCATAATAAGGTATATCATCTAAGCGTCGGCATTGGTCCAGATAAGTGAATCCCAAGAAATTTTTTGTTTATTTTGTGTTTACAATACAACCAGATAAATAACAAGTAAGAAAGCTCTAGTCGAAATCCCAAGAAGAAGAAATCCCAACTAGAAAATACCCTAAGCCATATACTAAGCGCATACAGTCAATGGTTGCAAGTATGTGTGCCTACGTTCCAAATCTGGAGTCTCTAGCTCTTATGGAACGGACAGACGGACATGACTATATTGACTCGGCTGTTGATGCTGATCAAGAATTTGTATGCCTTATGGGGTCGAAAAAGCTTGCTTCTGCCTGTTACATACCCGTTTTGGGTATGGGTTCAAGGTATAAAAAATATCGTGTGAGAAACACTTCACATGTCGTACATTAAAATTATTATACCCTGATCCCATTTAAAATGGGGAAAAAGGGTATAACGGTTTTGTGCAAGCCATGTAACAGGCAGAAGGAAGCTTCTCCGATCCCATAAAGTATATATATTCTTGATCAGCATCAACAACCGAGTCGATATAGACATGTCCGTCTGTCTGTCTGTCTGTATGTATGAACGCGTCCATCTCAGAGACTATAAGAGCTAGAGACTCCAGATTTGGAACATAAGCTCGCCTAATCCCTTGGCAGTACAAGTTTGTTTTCGATTTTCGATAACTCTTCCCGTTTCCGATATACACATGGGATCGATAACAAAAAAATCTTGTATTTGGAAAACTTTGAGACGGCATTTGAAACATTTAACAAAATAATGGCAATGACACATACTTGCAAGCACTGACTGTACGCGTAAGGTATAGGGATCAGAGTATCGTCTAGTCGGGATTCCTCGACTAGAGCCTTCTTACTTGTTTAAGCTCGAAAGAGCAGGCGCAGACATTCGTGCGTGCATTTTTGAATTTAAGAGGTGAAGAGTGTATCCGAGTCGATCTATTTTGAAAAGAGCCTTTTTAGTGTTTTTACACATCCATTTTTCTTTACTGACACTATTATTTGTGAATAAGTTACTAAAATTCACTATAACTAGTTTCTTTTCAATATTGATGGCCTTAACTTACATATTGTCAATTGCCATGAAATGTTTAACCTATCGAAAAATGATTTTAGTGCACCAAACGCATTTTTCACTTTTGCTAGCAATTTAGGTGAATGTTGCTTTTTGTTTTTGATCGTCCCCACCCTAAAGACATATTTTTATTTATTTGTGTTCAACGTTTCGTCGCCCACATAAATCAACATGTACATATGTGGCATGATCTGGTCTGGTTAGGCTCTGTGCAAGCCTAAGCCATTGTTGTTTTTATGTTTCTTGATAGGTTGCAGGTAGCCGAAAATGCGTTTTGCGTGCAGCACACAATCAACACTCGCACGTTTATTGATCAAGCAAAAACGTTGGCGCCATAAAAGGCAAGCTCACGCAGCTTGCTGCGCCTACTTGTACGCTAGAATGTCGCAAAAGGAAACGATTGTATGTATTGCAACTGTTAAGCTATGACAAGGAACGTTTAACATTTTAAAATGTTTTTAATGTGGCGTAGCAACACGTTATCGCACAGACTGACTGTTTTCACTGTCCGCCTGTGAAACGCCTTAGTTTGTTGCTTGGCTCAAGCCACAAGCTGTCTAACAGCCAGTCTGTCTGCTAGTTTGCTTAAGCTCTTTTTCCCACGATCGATCTTTAATCTAATTATTGAGATAGGTATTTGAGATTTTGATTTAGTTGACGCCATTACAAATTTATTTTGCGACCGCAAGTTATAACACAAAGTTCATAAGCATCCACAAACCACTTAAGTAAGGTAATAAGGCAAACTAAACATAACTTCGACCGCCATTGCACAAAGACGATTGCAACTCACAACTGGGTGGTTATCAAGCCAGAAATGTGTATAATCGCTACGCGTTCCCGGAACTCCCCATTGCTAACACAAACCAAATACCAGATGGAAACACAGTCCGGTCCTTCGATATTTTTAGTGGTTAGTAGTGTTGACTTAGATAAAAAATATAAATCTTATATACGTAAAGAATTCAATATTCAATTATCCGAGAATAACTTCTAAAACAATATCAGTTGAAGATATTATAAGAGATGTGTAGCAGATCCAAATGTTTGTTGCACTGCTTTTCCCTGATTTACCATCATGGAATGGTCTTCATTAATGGCAAATCTAAAGAAATTAAACTTTGCTTGCGTACGGAGTATCCCGTTATTTAAAATACATTTTTCGGAACAAGATTTATACATAATAGTGAATGAATATACTGCTAGAAAGCAAAATCGGCCGCCGATTTAATATCTATCTATCTCCCTTTCCGGTGGTTGGTTCTATTAAAACTCTTTCAGTTTCTGATAGTTCACAAAATTAAAAACCTCTTTTTTTTTACTTGGCTATCAGAATTTAAGAGGTAATTTTATAGTAAACTAAGTATTCTATACCCATTTCCATGTACCTTTACTGAAACTTGGTTATGGCAAGACATCCTTAATTTAAAATTCTATCCAACAGATACTGTACTTATGGAAAACACCGTGCTCTTCGCTGTGGCGGTGGTGTACTTATTTCTATTGATATAGACTATTATTCGGAGACAGCAATATTAGGTGGTACCACAGACATAAAATTTTTTGCTGTAAAGGTGAATATTCATGGTGTTGTATTTTAATACCCTGAACCCATTAAAAATGGGTAAAAAATGTATAATGGTTTTGTGCAAAAGTATGTAAAAGCAGAAGCATATCCGACCCCATAAAGTGTATATATTCTTTATCAGCATTAACAGCAGAGAATATAACCATGTCTGTCCGTCCTTCCGATCTCGGAGAGCTAGAGACTCCATGTAACAGGCAGAAGGAAGCTTCTCCGATCCCATAAAGTATATATATTCTTGATCAGCATCAACAGCCGAGTCGATATAGACATGTCCGTCTGTCCGTCTGTCTGTCTGTCTGTCTGTATGTATGAACGCGTCCATCTCAGAGACTATAAGAGCTAGAGACTCCAGATTTGGAACATAAGCTCGCCTAATCCCTTGGCAGTACAAGTTTGTTTTCGATTTTCGATAACTCTTCCCGTTTCCGATATACACATGGGATCGATAACAAAAAATCTTGTATTTGGAAAACTTTGAGACGGCATTTGAAACATTTAACAAAATAATGGCAATGACACATACTTGCAAGCACTGACTGTACGCGTAAGGTATAGGGATCAGAGTATCGTCTAGTCGGGATTCCTCGACTAGAGCCTTCTTACTTGTTTAAGCTCGAAAGAGCAGGCGCAGACATTCGTGCGTGCATTTTTGAATTTAAGAGGTGAAGAGTGTATCCGAGTCGATCTATTTTGAAAAGAGCCTTTTTAGTGTTTTTACACATCCATTTTTCTTTACTGACACTATTATTTGTGAATAAGTTACTAAAATTCACTATAACTAGTTTCTTTTCAATATTGATGGCCTTAACCTACATATTGTCAATTGCCATGAAATATTTAACCTATCGAAAAATGATAGAGACTCCAGATTTGGAACTTAAGCTCGCCTAATCCCTAGGCAGCACAAGTTTGTTTTCGATTTTCGATAACTCTTCCCGTTTCCGATATACACATGGGATCGATAACAACAAAATCTTGAATTTGAAAAACTTTGAGATACCATTTGAATTATAAAACAAAATAATAAAAATATGTCAAATTTTTATTAAAATCGGTTAAGAAACACTGGAGGTATGGGACATTGAAGTTGTATATGCAGTACACACACATACTTGCAAGCACTGACTTTACGCGTAAAGTATAGGGGTCAGGGTATCGTCTAGTCGGGATTTCTCGACTAGAGCCTTCTTACTTGTTTTAAATGATCTTTCGTATGTAAAATAAACTACAAAGACAACTTTCAAACCTGGTGTAGTGTAAACTTATTAAGTCTCAATTATAGTAAATTTAAAATAATGTTTTTGTACACACGCCCTTCTTTATATATATATTCTTGATAACCAACCACTAGATCGCATTGAATAAGTTGACGAGTTGGCTGTTCCAAAACTTAAGTTTTACAAGCATACAACTTTTATTATAAATCGAGCATTAGGTGCCTTAGCGTTCATTAAGGGGTGGTCGAAGAAACTTGACGACCCCTACATAACTAAAACTTTGGATATTTCTCTTGTACGACCGACTTGTATGGGATAAAGATCTTGTATATGGTATCCCAAATACAGGATTTATCTGGATAGGATCGAATAGGTGCATAACAGTTTCTGCTCTTTGCACTCAGAGGTATTAGGTGCGAGAATGACATTAACTTACATTCTTACCATAGTAGACGTAAACTAATAAATCTTCCTTATCTTTTTGATCGCCGAACATTGTTAGGAATACCTTTTTTCCCAAACCAATTAATAGTGAAATTGATTCGTTTGAATTAATCAATCAAACTAGCTTTGAAGTTGCGACCAGAATTACTGCTACTACCAACTTTTTTACAAGCTTGTTATTCTTACTATGGTATGCATTACTCGTTTCAGATCTTATGTGCGACATATAAGAATGTTTCCTACTTAATTGTGCCACTCCTTCTTTCATTATGTCATCTGTTGCCGATCTTCGTAACCGCACGCTAAGCGGTGCGCCCTTCGGTCGGACGGGCAGGAGTAGGGTCGCTTTGTGCTTGGGTACGCGCTGTTACAAGCCGGTGCTTGGTATCGTTGGGCCACTTGAATGTACTGTTCGTTAGTACCTCTACGTCCAATAATAATTAGCTTTACCTTTTTAGCTTTTGGTGATATGCATATCTTTGTGAGATTTTAAAAATATTATCAACATTTTGATGATTCATTTGAGATTCCAAAGGCCCCAAGGCCCGAAAAGAAAGTTTTCTTGTAATCTTTACATTCAAAGTAAAATTATACTCAACCTGATCCGACTCGTAGCAAATTTTCAATTTTTCCTATACATATTGCTTGTGGCTTTTTGCACCCTTCGTGACGTTTTGTCACTGCAAGCTTTGCAAGCTACGTTTGATATCTTACACAATTTTTTATATAGTAAGACAATATTTGTTTAATCTCTTATACACAGGAACATCCAGAATACGCATTTAGCTATGGAGTCAAAGATCTACACACGGGTGATGTGAAATCCCAATGGGAGTCACGGGATGGCGACGGGGTCAAGGGTCATTACAGCATACTCGAGCCAGATGGCTCAATACGCACAGTGCACTATACTGCGGATGCAAAAAAGGGATTTAACGCCATTGTGAAAACAGTCGGTGCTAATTCGCATCCGATTACCGAAACACCTGAGGGCAAGAGTAATGCAAATGATGACTCATCGCAGTCAAAAATCAATCACTATAGCAAAGATCAGGAACACATTGTGCTTAGCTCCGACATAAAGCCGCTGAAGAAACCCATTGAAGATCTAACTCACTCGCATCCCAAGATACCCAGCCTGATTGAATTTAAGCCGCATGCTCGAATAAAGCAAGTTCCCATGGAATTAGAGCCGGACATCAGAAATCGACTGCAGCAGGCAAGAGATAACTACTATAAGGAGATTGCAGCGGCTCATAAGCTGGAGGAAGAGAACTACTCGCCAAAGCTAGAGCCCACATATGGCGTGCAGGAAAACGACTGGAGGGCATTGATTGTCAACGAGCCGAAAGAGTATCGTCCCCTTTACGGCACAAGTCAGCCGCATCATTCCCTGTTCTACGAGCACTACCATCCAAAGGAGCTGCCACAGAACTACCTTCACAAGTCAGCAGTCGGTTTACAAGGACTTCACACGGTGTACGCTTCATCCAAAACTCGCCCGAGCAAGAACACAGAGTCCATCTCAAATTACATACACCTGAATAAGAATGTGCACATTACGCCTGGATTAAAAAACTACAAATACAAGGCTGTACCGAAAAGCTTTGCCCGTCCAGATTACGCAAGCTATTTTCAGCGTAAGCCAAAAGAATTGAATTCAAAGCAGATGAGGCCTCATCGTCAACATCTCAGTTCCGAAGGTGCAGGTCCTGTACTTTTCCCCAATCTGACCGAAGATGATGATTTCGAGGAAGCCTCAGACGATAAACAGGGTGTCGCCTCCGCCAGCCTGGTGCAGTCCATGATTCGTCGAGACAAGTACCACATTGTGCCTATGTACGCCAAGGCCCATCAGTTTGCAGCGGGCAGCTATAAGAATCTGCAAGGAGTGTAATGAAAGATGATTAATAATATTGTTGACGACATATTGGTGAATTGTTTCCTGTTAATGTTTGCTAATTTATTTAATTTATTTTTAATTAATTGCTTTTGATTAGTTTTTATTTTTTTTTAAATAAATGCATTTCAACAACATAATTTAAAATAAGTAAGAGGGCTCTAGTCGAGATATCCCGACTAGACGATACCCTGATCCCTATACTTTCCGCGTACAGTCAGTGCTTGCAAGTATGTGGTTGTGTGTGTACGCGCATACTGCATACTGCATACAAAACTTCAATGTCCCATATCTCCGGTGTTTATTATCCGATTTCGATTTCAAGATTTTTTGTTATCGATCCCATGTGTATATCGGAAACGGGAAGAGTTATCGAAAATCGGAAAGAAACTTGTACTGCCTAGGGATTAGGCAAGCTCAAGTTCCAAATCTGGAGTCTCTAGCTCTTATTGTCTCTGAGATCGACGCGTTCATACATACAGACGGACAGATGGACAGACGGACAGACGGACATGGCTATATCGACTCGAATGTTGATGCTGATCAAGAATATATATACTTTATGGGGTCGGAGATGCCTCCTTCTGCCTGTTACATACTTTTGCACAACTTCATTATACCCTTCTTTCCCATTTTTAATGGGATCAGGGTATAAAAATAGTTGGTTAAGCGTCTGCCTAAAAAAGGGTGTTTGGGCGCATGAGAGGTTGCATCTTGCAAATTTTGGAGGCAGATTTTTTGGTAGCTCTAGCTGTAAGTAGTAAACGTGGAAAATATTTTTGGTTGCATCGATTTTCGCTTATTATTTGATTTATTTCCCAGAACCCAGTTGGAGCAGCACTCAAATCTGAACACTGAATCTGATCAGCAGAAAATATGTGAAAAGTTTTAACACATCCATCGGTATCGAAGTATGAAAAACACTTATGCGACTCAAACAGTGATCTACAAACAGCGTGTATTTTTATACCCTGCACCCATTGAAAATGGGTAAAAAGGTTTTGTGCAAAAGTATGCAACAGGCAGAAGGAAGCATCTCCGACCTCATAAAGTATACACATTGCCACGAAAAGGTTTACACAAAGTGAAAATATTTGATATTTTCACTTTAGAGCTATATGGTCACCCTGGTTGTTGTTTGTTATTTTTTTTTTATTATTTTTTATAAGTAATTCAGTCAATTATATCTAAAACCTATTAAACAGAACTAAAAAACATTAACATATACAAAGAACAATTAAAAAGGCTCAAGTCGAGATATCCCGACTAGACGATACCCTGATCCCTATACTTCACGCGTCAGTCAGTCAGTGCTTGCAAGTATGTGTGTGTGTGTGTCAACGCGCATACTGCATACACAACTTCAATGTCCCATATCTCCGGTGTTTATAATCCGATTTCAATAAAAATTTACAGATTGTAATTATTTTGTTTTATAATTCAAATGGCATCTCAAAGTTTTCCAAATTCAAGATTTTGATGTTATCGATCCCATGTGTATATCGGAAACGGGATGAGTTATCGAAAATCGGAAACAAACTTGTACTGCCTAGGGATTAGGCGAGCTTAAGTTCCAAATCTGGAGTCTCTAGCTCTTATAGTCTCTGAGATCGACGCGTTCATACATACGGACGGACGGACAGACGGACATGGCTATATAGACTCGGCTGTTGATACTGATCAAGAATATATATACTTTTTGGAGACGGTGATGCTTCCTTCTGCCTGTTACATACTTTTGCACAAAACCATATACTCTTATTTCCCACTGTGGCCTATATCCATTTTAAGTACCTACCCTTAATCTCGAGGTGTACAATCGGTGTAATATTATTGGTTTTCAAGAGCTGGCGCCGTTTGTTTTTTGGGTAGGTACTTAAAAATTTTGTAGGCCACATTCGCGAGATATTGTGATTCCACAATCATTCTTCATTTCATTGGCAAGCGATCTGGCCAAAAAATTTGGACTTTTATAGATCTGCGCATTTTTAATTTAATTAAAAGTAACTGTACATATGAATTCCACAACGAAAATGCACCAAAAACGTAGGTGTGTAAACCTTTTCGTGGCAGTTGAATTTAGTGCCTTTGTTAGTATTTTTAATTGTTCTTTGTTAATGTTAATGTTTTTTAAGTTCTGTTAAATAGGTTTAAGATATAAATGACTGAATAACTTATAAAAAATAATAGCTCTTATAGTCTCTGAGATCGACGCGTTCATACATACGGACAGACAGACAGACGGACAGACGGACAGACGGACAGACGGACATGGCTATATCGACTCGGCTGTTGATGCTGATCAAGAATATATATACTTTATGGGGTCGGAGATGCTTCCTTCTGCCTGTTACATACTTTTGCACAACTTCATTATACCCTTTTTTCCCATTTTTAATGGGATCAGGGTATAAAAAATAAAACACAACAACCAGGGTGACCATACATCTCTAAAGTGAAAAAATTCCCATTTTTCACATTGCCTTTAAGTGGCAATGTGTATATACATCTATGCCAACGCTCAAATTGTTCAACAGTCTCTAGACTTTAGAGTCTTATGCACCATTCTTAAATCTTAATTATTATTGCACTTATATGTATTAATATTTTGCTCTGTTTTCCTAAGCTATTAACGTTTATGCTGTGTGGCTTAATCACAGTTGGGTTAATGTTATTCGAATGTGCCTTCTTTGTAGTTAACAGCGCTTTTGCTTTATTTTCGTTGAATCAACTTATACCGATGAATCAGTTTTTACACTTACACACCATCAAAAATAATGCAAAATGATTTATTTCGCTTTTGGAAATCATTAAGAGGTATTAATTTTATCCATAATTCTGATATACCTTTGTTGGTTCGGATGATTATGCTTTTGTATGTTCTTCATGCTGAGTTTTATTGATTCTTTAAGCATCCAGTTGATTATTTTTCTATGGAACTACTCTTGCTGATGTGTTTTTGACAGGTAAGCTTCCTCTTTAGGTTTAAATTATTGATTTCAAACCAATAACTGTATTGATATCCGAGTATAAAAGGAGGTTCAAAAAAACTTCGACACAATGCACCCTGGACCACTGAGCAACTGCCTAAAACTAAAACCTCAATATTTGATATTTCTTGTATTTTTGGAGGATAATCAAGATCTTAAAGCAAGTTCCAAGTTCAAGAATTAATTTTTATGGAAAATATGTGAGTATTGACTTATTTTGTCCACCGCCCTCCTGAGAATAAATACCTATTAGCGCCACCATTTTTTCACCTATTTTTCTATATTTCTGAGACTTGCAGCGCCCACAAGGGGGCGTTATCGCCCACTTTGGGAAACACTGTCTTAAGTCGCTGAACTCGACGCGTTTTTTTTGTCCCCAAAGTAGCCTATATAACTTTTACAGTCAGCGCAAAAGTATGCATCCTTTTTTTAACAAACAAAAAGTCCAAAATTTAATATTTTCCAACACAATTTGATTAAACTTTTTATACCCTGAACTGAAATGGGTAAAAGGGTTTATTGACAAAAGTTTATAACAAACAGAAGGAAGCATAGCCGACGCCAAAGTAACTGATATCAACGTTATGTCAAGCGTTGAAAGGAACATGATACCACTGGCACTTGATAAGTTAATTTTAGTTAATTGTTAGTTAATTTCATAAAAAGTGAATTTTTTAAAGCAGATAAGAAGCGCTTATACCTCAGGAAAATTGATATTTGTGCAAAACTTGTTTTGCGTGTAACAGGAGTTATAATAACGGTATTAATGTTTTGAGTATACACATCTTTTCTCTTATGTTTTGTGACGTTGTTCCATGCATTGGTTTCTTATCTGTTTCTTATCTATATTCCCGTACAATTTTAAAAGAGATAAAGTCATGCCTTTAATAGAAAGTCGATATTTGTGCAAAATTATTAATTTACATTGTGAGTGGGACACACCAGTTATCTCGCTGCAAAAAGTTATTGAGCTTATTAAAAAATTGTTTTTTAATTGTTTTTAATCAATATTGTTGCGGTTCTGTAAATTTTTTGTTATATTTGGGCTGTTTTTGGTAAGAAATGCCTCTCGCACCGGAGTTACGTGAAAAAGAAAAGATTCAAATTAAAACTATGGCTGAATGTGGCATTTAAATGACTGAAATTGCCAAAACATTAAACCTGCATCGATATAAAAAATATGAAGGAAAAATACGCTCAAAACAACCGAAAAGGAGCCGTATCAAAAGTTGATGCGCGCACTAAAAGACAAAAAAGAGCAATGGCAACGGCTAAGTCGATGAGTTGGGCCAAAAAAGAAGCAATTTGAAGAAGCCAATAAAAAGTCAGATGGTGCAATATATTTGCCTAAAGGTTGCACCACAAATACACCGCAAAGGTGAGAAAACCAAAACTGTTGCCACGGTATAAAAAGGCCCGACTTGACTTCTATGAAAAATATAAGTTTTGGGGCAGCGAGTTTCAAAAAGTGGTTTTCAGTGATGAAAAAAGATAAATTTAGACGGACCAGACGGTAATCAGAAGTACTGGGTAGACCCAAGACAACCCCGGCAGACTTGCCATAAGCGGAACCATGGTGGTGGTACGGGCGGCATTTGGCTTTGCTTGAAAGTCTGCCAATTGCTATGTGCCGAGACGAACGAGTACGCAAACGTGTGTCGATTTTAGATGAAGATTTCATTCAAATAAAATAAATACCAACTGAAAAAAACTTTTATAAATTAAATTTATATTTCGTGAAGCATAATTAGTGATTCAATAAATTTCACTTAACACAGGCACCAATAGTGACAATAGTGATACAATACAGAGGTGCGCGGAAGCGTTATTCAATTTGTTTGTTTACTGAAGCCGCTGGAGCTCATCGAGCAGCGGCATTATGCCAGATCAACGTGCAAGCTATCTGGACAGCGATGTCTGCGCAGAAGAAACAAGTAAGAAGGCTCTAGTCGAGAAATCCCGACTAGACAATATCCTGATCCCTATACTTTACGCGTACAGTCAGTGCTTGCAAGTATGTGTGTGAGTACGCGCATACTGCATACTGCAAACTCAACTACAAAGTCCCATATCTCCGATGTTTCTTAACCGAAAAGAGCTAGGCATATATATACTTTACGTACAGTCAGTGCTTGCAAGTATGTGTGTGTGTCTACGCGCATACTGTGTGCTGCATACACAACTTCAATGTCCCATATCTCCGGTGTTTCTTAACCGATTTCAATAAAAATTTCACAGATTGTCATTATTTTGTTTTAGATTTCAAATGGCATCTCAAAGTTTTCCAAATTCAAGATTTTGATGTTATCGATCCCATGTGTATATCGGAAACGGAAAGAGTTATCGAAAATCGGAAAGAAACTTGTACTGCCTAGGGATTAGGCGAGCTTAAGTTCCAAATCTGGAGTCTCTAGCTCTTATAGTCTCTGAGATCGACGCGTTCATACATACGGATGGACAGACGGACAGACGGACAGACGGACGGACAGACGGACATGGCTATATCGACTCGACTGTTGATGCTGATCAAGAATATATATACTTTATGGGGTCGGAGATGCTTCCTTCTGCCTGGTACATACTTTTGCACAAATTCATTATACCCTTTTTTCCCATTTTTAATGGGATCAGGGTATAAAAAGTCGAACAAACTAGTGAAAGTGAAGGAAAACGGTTTACGCTTGGTTCCGCACACACCAGGAGTGGCCAAGGCAGGTGCAAGAAACCACCGGACGAGGATCAGCAAACCCGTCGGGGGGTCATCAAGTTTGTGCCCGTAGAAATAGTGCCCCAAAAAGAATTAAAAATCAGCGCTTGCGCAACAGCCATACAGCCGCCGTCACCGGCGCAGTGGGCCGCGACCGATTGGCCTGAATAAGATTTAGTTAATTTATTTCTTTAGCGATTTATCCCCGCCCCTATTTATTTATTTATCATTTATTTACTATCATTTAATTTATTTATTTAATCATTCTCTCTACGTTTTCGTGTGTTGTTTATATGTTCAACGTTTATTAGTCCATGTTTAGTTTTGTTTATTTATTTATTTATTTAAATACTTTCTTCATTCTTTATTTTAAGAAAGCCATGTATAGTTTTAAATGAATAAATATAAGTATGTACTGTCTATATAAACATGTGTGAGTAGATATTTATGTGTGGGTGGGACGAATGTGTGTTGATGTCGGAGTAAGTTGTTGTTGATAGTGTTGTGGTGTATAGGGAGTCGGCAATAAAATGCAAAATTACCGACCCATAGGTAGGGAGGGCGCATTGGTGGGGGGGGGGGGGGGGGGTAAATGTTTCCATCTTTTTACCTCTGAATGTCCCAAAGTTGTCCGAATCTGTAAAGATTTACTATTCACCCGTTTGTTTTTTTTTGGTTATTCATAAAAGAAAATATAACTTATAGCATGTAACGTTAAAGTCGAGTAGATGTTAATATTCTTAATAAAAGATGGGGTGCACGCGCTGGCTCCGGCTGTATTATCGGTAGATGGGGCAGGTTCCATTTCTTTTGTTTCTGGTATTATAGACTCGCGGTGCTAACTATTATTAATATTTTTTTTTCGCGTGCGGACCATAATAATTCGCTTTAAACAGGGGGAACGGGTAAGGTAACGGACGGACAGGACTCGCGATACTTCTCACATAACGTGTTGGAGGCGACACTCCACGTTCGTCGTTTGGGTGAGCTGGACTGGTGTTGTGGTCTCAGCTGTTACCCACCCTACCGTGATCCTCAAGTTCCACTTCGTTAATTGAGTGAGGATCCCTAAACCAAACGACCTACTAAGTCCTACTTCTTACATCCCTTCGCTACATGACTCCCAACAAAAAAAACTGATTGCTTAATTTTAACATACAAGGTGAGCCTCGTCCGGTGGTTGCCTGCACCTGCCTTGGCCACTCCTGGTGTGTGCGGAACCAAGCGTAAGCCTTTTTCCTTCACTTTCACTAATTTGTTCGACTTTTTATGCCCTGATCCCATTAAAAATGGGAAAAAGGGTATAATGGTTTTGTGCAAAAGTATGTAACAGGCAGAAGGAAGCATCTCCGACCCCATAAAGTATATATATTCTTGATCAGCATCAACAGTCGAGTCGATATAGCCATGTCCGTCTGTCCGTCTGTATGTATGTAAGGTTTGGAGACTCCAGATTTGGAACTTAAGCTCGCCTAATCTCTAGGCAGTACAAATTTCTTTCTGATTTTCGATAACTCTTCCCGTTACCGATATACACATGGTATCGATAACAACAAAATCTTGAATTGGAATTGGAAAACTTTGAGATGCAATTTGAATTATAAAACAAAATAATGACAATCTGTGAAATTTTTATTGAAATCGGATAATAAACACCGGAGATATGGGACATTGAAGTTGTGTATGCAGTATGCAGTATGCGCGTAGACACACACACATACTTGCACGCACTGACTGTACGCGTAAAGTATAGGGATCAGGGTATCGTCTAGTCGGGATATCTCGACTAGAGCCTTCTTACTTGTTTTTTTATAAGTCGTTCAACTCAACAAGAAAAAAAGAATATTAATAAAATAAGAGGGTATCATTATCGGTTATATATATATATATAAACTACGATTATTTAATATTGTGTGATAATTTTCAAAATGTTAATTAAAGAGTACAAAAACAAATTTTTTTTTTTTTTAGAAAAGAAAATTTTAATAATGTAAATTAAGGAAATAGAAAAAATTTGTAATATGTGTATATTTTTTTTGTTTAGAAAAATAATTTTAATAATGTTAATTAAAGAAAAAAAATTTTTTATTTATGTTTATAAAAATAGTTTTTATAATGTTAATTAATGACAAAAAATTTATTTTATTTTGTTTAGAAAAACAATTTTTATTATGTTAAATAAAAAAAATTTTAATTTAGAAAAATAATTTTTTTAATGTTGATTAAAGAAAAAAAAATTCTTATTTTTTGTTTAGAAAAACAATTTTTATTATGTTAAATAAAAAAAATTTTAATTTAGAAAAATAATTTTTATAATGTTGATTAAAGAAAAAAAAATTCTTATTTTTTGTTTAGAAAAATAATTTTTATAATGTTAATTAAAAAAAATTTTAATTTAGAAAAATAATTTTTATAATGTTGATTGAAGACAAAAAAAAATTTTTTCTTTTTGAAAAATAATTTTTATAGTGTCCACTAAGGAGGAGCTATTTATTTCAATTTGAATAAATGTTGCCTAGCACTTCAAGTGATTAAGTCATTTTTATGAGGCATACTCTTTGGCAGAGGGCTTCTTCGAGTATATCATCTGCAAAGCATAAGCTCGTACGCGAGCTTAAAGCTGGGAGCGGCACCAGCTGCAAGCGGCACCAGCTCTCTTAAGCTTGCTCTCTTCTCTTTAAAAGAGCATGGTATTGTTTGACACCGCTGCGCTTTAATCACTTTTCTCTGCTTTTTTTTCTGTACCACTTGATCACATGAAATGCACTTCAGATCAGATTTACTCACCTAATCTCCTTGACGTCCAAAAGATCTTTTGTCGTTGATATTAGGGCGTGAGGATGATGGGGACATACACCTTTTCTGATTTTTTTGTATGTTTGGTTTTTGTTTTATAATTATCACTTTGATATAGTATTTTTAAATATATATATAGTCGATTTTATTTAATTCAAAATTTTTTTTTTTTTTACAAAACTTTCTTGTTGAGTTGTTGACCAGACCATAAAACTAATTGTAGGGTGTTTGAACTTAAAATATAAAAAAAAATTCTTTTTTCTGTTTGGTCGGTCGATTACACTGCTGCTGCACATGGCTCCGGACGGGGCTGCCGGGGGGGGGGGGGGGGGGGGGGGGGCGTTGGTTATATTGGTCACTCCGCGGGGTTATATTTGATCACTCCGCTGGTTAATTTTGGGCACTCCGCGGGGTTATATTTGATCACTCCGCAGGTTATACTTGATCACTCCGCTGGTTAATTTTGGACACTCCGCGGGGTTATGCACTTGGACGTGGTGACGATCATAGTTTCTTTTTCTTTCTCTCACTTTTTTTTTTGTTTTGTTCACCGGCGTTGACGGTGGCTGGAGTTGTACTTGTCTTTTCTTTGTTTTTTAAATTGTTTAACTTTTTTGTTGCTTCGTGGATGCGAATTGTCTATTTATTTTTATTTTTGTTTTATTTTGAACTGTTTTAGTTTTTCGTGGCTAAGGATGCAATTTGTCTATTGAATTTATTTTTGTTTTATTTTAAACTGTTTTAATTGTTTGTGGCTGATGGATGCAAAGTTATTTACTTCTTGAAGGTTATGGTATGTATTGCACGAGGTAAAAGAACTTTTTTTAATATTGTATCAACGCACGTATTACACGTCTGCATGTCCCGACTGATATAATTCAAAGAGACCGAGGCCACGACATTCGTCGGGGGATCTCGCGATCGGATTCGGCTTAAGAGTTGCATTTCCCTATTTATCAGCGAGTTAATTAATCATCTGATTAAATCCAGGTGGCGCCAGCCAAAAGCGAAACTAGGTTCAGATACAAGTATTGCATAGCTTTAGGCATAACCTAATCAAAATATTTGGGACAAGCGCGAGCCAAGTGCAAAACTAGGCTTGAAAGAATTACTCGCATAATTTGCGGCATTATAACAAAAAAAAATTTTTGGGTCAAGCGCACTACAAATTTTTTGTTACACCGGCCAGCACTGTATCCAGGTCGTATCCATCCCTGACTGAACGATTTGCTAGCTGGCTATCGATACAGTGTTGGGAATGAAAAACCGGTTCATAACAAAATTCGCCCAAGCAAGAAAACTGAATGAAAGACGCTAGTGGAGTTACAGTATATGTTCAGTTTATTGTATCAGTTATATTACCTGCGTTGGTTACTCGTTTACCTTTATGTCCAACAGTGGCTGGTTCACAGCAAGGTTTAGTGCCTAAGCTGATATTGCAGTAGCTGGAAGAAAGAGTAAGACATCCAACAATGCCATCCAACAATGCCTTGGCGAGTCCTAGAACGGATCAAAGTACCCTTGTGTGGTGTAGCCTGGGATCTGGACGGACACTCATGTAAATGTCAATATTTTAGTTCAGCTTACCAAGGTGGCATTGCGTTTCCTGCCAGGCCAAGTATGGTTTAACACTTAGTTTCAATAGCCCAACTGTGATATAGGAGTAGGACAATTTTAGGATTAGGACTAATGTAGGTACGCCCAACACTGACCATACCCGCATCATGTTCCATGTTCGTCTCACCCCGTAATTACATGTCGTCCCATTATCGGTAAAAGAAAGAGAGAAATAAGTTAAATAGGAAATAAAAAGAAAATGCATGGGGAAAGGAAAGTATAGAGGAACAAAGAAGGGATAAGCGTAGTGAGTATTTCAATCGGAGTAGAGGGGCCTAATTAATGGCTCTTATCACTCGTTCGGAATCCCAAGCTCGAAAACTGCAAACCGACACATCATCCAACGACACGTCGCCACGAGAGGAAATGGATATCTCGAAGGCAGGAGCAGTAGGCGGGGATACACATCCCAACAGCCTAGAAGCAGTGCCAAAACGCAGCTGCCCAACGACGGCACAGGAACAGCCAGCTACACTGGATTTGCAAAGCGAGCTGAGAGCAGCAATAAATTCAGCTCTAAGCAGCCTGTATACACATCTGTCAGGGCCGAGAGACACAGTAAACTGTTCGCCCACCGCCCGGATAGAACGCAGCACCATCGCCTGATCGGGCGACGCCTCAGCGAAAGCCTGCAGCTGCACAGGGATTCTGGGTCGGCAACCGCGCTCTGGAGTCCGAGCAGCGCGAGCAAGCAGAGCATTGGAGTTTTGGATCGCATAGCGAAGCACAGGCGAGAATCGATCAACCCATGCGTAGGCCATTCGATATGACCGATTCAAGACCCGAGATGATCCCGATGCGTCGATGGGGTCTCGTTTTTGATTTCAGCCCTTCTGGAATGCCAGTCGGCGAATTTATCTTCAGGTTGGATCATTTAAGGCAGACCTACCAGGTGCCGTGGCCGGTTGTCCTGCGGGACTTTCACACGCTGGTTGAGGGACGCGCAAAAGATTGGTATTGGATGTTCCTCAGGACGAGTGGGGCAACAGACTGGCCGAATCTGCGGCCGAATCTGCTGAAACAGCGATTTTAAGGGCGAAGGTCGAATTTCGAACTAGAGCAGGAGTTTCGCGAGAGGCGACAAAAGCCAGGAGAAAGCATCGATGATTATCTCCAGGCCATGTTTGCTCTCAGGTCGGGATTGGAGGTAACCGTCAGCGACCACGAATTTATCAAGATCGTGAAGGTAAATACACGGGACGGTATCTCGCTGATCATCTGTCCTATGTGGATCACTGACTTGGAGAGACTGCGTGAAGAATGCCATGACGCCGAGAGAAGGCTGTCTTCACGTTGGTCGAGAGGTCAGACCACAGCGGAACCAGTTGGTAGGCCTAGAGACCGTTTCCAGGTGAACGAGGCGTTCTATGATGAGGAAGAAGCCAATGCAGAGGTTGCACCGGATGAGGCAGTTTAGGCACTGCACAGGCATAGAGGCGGTAGCGGCGACCACAACGCGATTACGTGCTGGAACTGTGCCTAGCAAGGGGAGTATTTTTGGGAGTGCGAAGCCACGGTAAGAAATATATTCTGTTATAAATGTGGACTCCCAGGAGTGGTATTGCCCAAATGCCCGAAATGTCGTTCGGGAAACGAGAGCAGAGCATGACGCAGGTAGATGAATCGCGCTCAATGACACGGTTGAGAAACCATTAAAATCATCTCCACCAGACATGTTTGGATTAAGCAGCAGCAGTAAGGACTACATGGTTGTTAAGGATACTTTTAGGAAAGCCAACAGCGAGCCCTTGCCATGGCCAAAGTGGTCGACACGACTGCCTGTTGAAGCGCACCAAGTCGCGTACGAAGATGCAAGAGCCCGGATCTTTGCCGAAGAGGACTCAAAGCGCCACCAGAACTCACCAGTTCCACGGAGGTGGAGAAAGCACACATTACGCCGTAGGGAACGCAATCGCGTGTGCGAAGCACCGTTAGCTTGTTAGGCGCAGGAGCAGTGGATCTGATCGAGAAGCTGGGAATAGCCTGGCACCCTCAGACTTCTAAGGTGCGAGCCGCAGGAGGTGCGAGCTACTCGGTGGAGGTGAAGATGACGTTGTGCCCCGGCCTGGTTCTAAAATTTGTACCAGGGCATCGACTTCTGGAAGAAGTTTCGCCTAGCACCCGAGCTGATAGAAGGCACCGTACCAGTGAAGGAGCGTTTTTATCCAGTGTCACCAGCGGTACAGCAGCTTCTTTTCGCGGAGGTCGACGGAATGCTTCGACTTGGCGTCATAGAGCCAAGCGAAAGTCCCTGGAGCAACAGGACGACGCTGAAACGAAAACCTGGGAAAAATAGGTTGTGCTAAGACGCTCGTAAGCTGAACAGTGTAACCGTAAAAGATGCTTACCCGTAACAGAATATTGCGTCAATCCTAAGCCGCGTGGATGACACTATCTTCATCAGCAGCGTCGATTTGAAACACGCATTCTGGCAGATTGATTGATGGATTGATGGACCGGGTGATACCACAACGTCTGCGGAATCGCGTGTTCTTCTATTTGGATGACCTGCTGATCATCGCCCGCACCTTTGAGGGGCATGTGTAGCTGTTGAAGGAGTTAGCACAGTGTTTGAAGGAGGCCAATCTGACCATCGGCTTGCAGAAATCTAAGTTTTGCTTCAAATATCTGAGGTATTTAGGGTACATTGTTGGTGACGGAGCCCTGCGAACGGATCCAAGCAAGGTGGAGGCAATAGTCCAGATTCCCGTACCGAGAACCACTAAGCAGTTAAGGAGATTTTTGGTACAGGCGATTTATCCGAGATTTCTCGAGCCTTGCTGCGCCGCTAACTGATTGCCTAAAAATCGGCAAGAAGTTTAAAATGTCGGTTGAAGCAGTCGAGGCATTCCATAAGTTGAAAAAGGCACTTACCTGTGCGCCGGTCCTAGTGCGCCCAGATTTTTGCCGGCCCTATTTCATCCAGTGCGACGCAAGCCTCCTGGGATTAGTGCATTTCTCTTTCAGCGTGACGACGAGGGTTGCAGATCGACCCATTGCGTTCTTTTCAGCGAAGCTGCATGGAGCCCAGTTGAACAATAGCGTAACGGAGAAGGAGTGCCTCGCAGCGGTGAAGGCGATAGAGCGATTTAAGCCATACGTGGAACTAATGCCGTTCACGGTCATTACGGACCATTCGAGCTTGCAGTGGCTAATGTTACTCAAAGACCTGAGTGAAAGCCTAGCGAGGTGGTCCCTAGCGCTACAGGCGTTTGATTTTCAAATCGAACACCGTAAAGGGAAGGAGAGGTGGAAGAGCTCAACTTGTTCGAGTTGAAGACGACAGCCTTTGAGAGCGAGGAGTACCAGAGTCGGTTGGCGTTAGTGCGCGCAGAATCGGAGCGTTTTCCTGATCTTCGGATTGACGACGGCCTACTCTTCAAGAGGTCCCAGTTCGCGCGGGACGATAGCGAGGAGTTCCTTTGGAAGCTATGGGTCCCGGAATCTCTAACTTGCACACTAGCACACACAGGCGCACGACGGTGTTTAGGGGATGCACGAAGGCATAGCCCGAATATTGGCAAGGCTGCGCCAATTCTACTTCCTCCCGAGGATGCCAGTGCAAGTACGGGCGCATGTGCTCGGGTGCGAAGTCTGCAAAGAAACCAAACACAGCACGCAGATTGCAAGGCCGAGGATGGGGAAGGAGATGGTGACGGAGCGGCCGATGCAAAAGCTATATTTGGATTTCTTGGGCAGGTACCCACGTTCTCGCCAGGGCAACGCCTACATTCTAGTGATGCTAGACCATTTTTGCAAATTTGTCTGGGTAAAGGCGATACCGAAGGCGACAGCGGCAGCGGTCATCCGGTTCCTAAGAGAAGATGTGTTCTCGGCGTATGGAGTCCCCGAAATCGTCCACATCGACAACGGGAAGCAGTTCGTGTCACTGGAGTTTGGAGCGATGCTAAAAAACCACGGGATAAAGCACTTTCGCACCGAGAACTATGCCCCGCAAGCGAACGCGTCCGAACGTGTTAACCAGTCGGTATTGGCAGCGATACGAGTGCATATTAGCGCCGACCAGACGGTGTGGGACAAGGCGTTTCCCGAGATCGCGATGGCGTTGCGAAGTGCAGTGCACTCTGCGACCGAAAGCTCTCCATATTTCGCATTGTTCGGACAGCACATGTTGAGTCATGGCAGCGAGTATAGCCTAGCCAAGAGGCTTGGCGATGTAAGCGACTCGACTATCAAGTCCTTAGAGAGGTCAGCGAAGCAGCAAGTATACCGTGCTCGCATCCAAGAGACGCTACACCGGGCGTATGAGAAATCAGCGAGGCAGTACGACATGAAGGCATGGGACGTTCAATACACGGCAGGGCAGGAGGTGTATAAGTGTAATTTCGTGTTGAGTGACTTCTCGAAGAACCTCAACGCGAAGTTCTGCCGCCGTTACACAAAGTGCCGGGTAGTAAGGCCAGTAGGACGTTGTCTATATGAGCCCGGCTAGTTCAGTTGGTAGAGTATGAGACTCTTAATCTGAGGGCGTGGGCGGTGGCCTGCGTTGGGCAGCTTGGCGGGCAAATGCCTCGTTTTAGCACTCCTGTTCGCAGCGCACACAAGCGAACCGGAGTGTGTTGTTATGATCGGCGATGTGCTATCGATGGTTGTGGTTGTCGAACGAGGGTTGGAGAAGCATGTAGGCCAAGATATTCGATGGGTGTCGGCGTTTAGGGAAATGGCGGAGAAGAGGAAGAAGAAAAGAGCCAGGCATGTAAAAAAGAAGAAAGGAGCGAGGCAGGTGAGACAGCAAAAAAAGCGAGGCATGTGAAAAAAAAGACAGCTAAAAGGAGAAAGAAAAAAGTCGAACAAATAAGTGAAAGTGAAGGAAAAGGGTTTACGCTTGGAACCCTGGACAGAGTCAGACCGTCCACGCAACAGTTCCGCACACACCATGAGTGGCCAAGGCAGGTGCAGGAGACCACCGGACGAGGATTAGCAAACCCGTCGGGGGGTTCATCAAATTTGTGCCCGTAGAAATAGTGCCCCAAAAAGTATTAAACATCAGCGCTTGCGCAACAGCTATACAGCCGCCGTCACCGGCGCAGTGGGCCGCGACCGATTGTCAAAGGCCCGAATTAGACTCAATTAATTAATTTCTTTAGCGATTTATCACCGCCCCTATTTATTTATTTATCATTTATTTACTATCATTTAATTTATTTTTTTAATCATTCTCTCTACGTTTTCGTGTGTTGTTTATATGTTCAACGTTTATTAGTTCATGTTTAGTTTTGTTTATTTATTTATTTATTTAAATACTTTATTTCTTTATTTTAAGAAAGCCATGTATAGTTTTAAATGAATAAATATAAGTATGTACTGTCTATATAAACATGTGTGAGTAGATATTTATGTGTGGGTGGGACGAATGTGTGTTGATGTCGGAGTAAGTTGTTGTTGATAGTGTTGTGGTGTATAGGGAGTCGGCAATAAAATGCAAAATTACCGACCCATAGGTAGGGAGGGCGCATTGGGGGGGTAAATGCTTCCACCTTTTTACCCTTGTATGTCTCATAGTTGTCCGAATCTGTAAAGATTTACTTTTCACCCGTTTGTTTTTTTTTTAGTTATTCGTAAAAAAAAATATAAATTTTTGTTACACCGGCCAGCACTGTATCCAGGTCGTATCCATCCCTGAGTGACCGATTTGCTAGCTGGCTATTGATACAGTGTTGGGAATGAAAAGCCCGTTCACAACAAGATTTTCATTATTTTGTTAAATAGTTGAAATGGCGTCTCAAAGTTTTCCGAATTCAAGGTTTCAAGACAGACGGACATGGCTATATAGACTTTACGGGGTCGGAGATGCTTTATTCTGTGTTACATATTTTTGCACAAAACCTTTATACCCTTTTCCCCATTTTTAATGGGATCAGGGTATAAAAAGACCGAACATTATATCGAAAAGATATAAGTGAAGTTAAACTTTTATCAAGTCAACGTAGAATAAAGAAATATAAAATAGCACATGTTTTATATATATATACACGGCTTTTTGTGCATATTTTTTTTGCGACGAAATAGTAAATTAATAGTAAACTAGTAAGAAGGCTCTAGTCGAGATATTCCGACTAGACGATACCCTGATCCCTATACTTCACGCGTACAGTCAGTGCTTGCAAGTATGTGTGTGTGTCTGTATACGCGCATACTGCATACTGCATACACAACTTCAATGTCCCATATCTCCGGTGTTTATTATCCGATTTCGATAAAAATTTCACAGATTGTCATTTTTTTATTTTGTATTTCAAATGGCATCTCAAAGTTTTCCAAATTCACGATTTTGTTGTTATCGATCCCATGTGTATATCGGAAACGGGAAGAGTTATCGAAAATCGGAAAGAAACTTGTACTGCCTAGGGACTAGGCGAGCTTAAGTTCCAAATCTGGAGTATCTAGCTCTTATAGTCTCTGAGATCCGTTGGCTCATACATACGGACAGACGGACGGACAGACGGACATGGCTATATCGACTCGACTGTTGATGCTGATCAAGAATATATATACTTTATGGGGTCGGAGATGCTTCCTTCTGCCTGTTACATACTTTTGCACAAATTCATTATACCCTTTTTCCCATTTTTAATGGGATCAGGGTATAAAAAGGATTTCTTTTAGAATTACTTTGACTGCGAAGATCCTGTTTGAATATCAATTCCAAGACGCGCTCTTTTAAGCCCCTCGCGTCTGACGCCGTCAATTGCCTGCCCGAATTTGGGGGCAGGAATCATATGTCTTTAGAGGCAGGCAGCTTTATTCGCCTACCCCATTTTTAAGCGATATGATGATAGGTCACGCAACCACCAGGTAGTCATTATTATAAGAAAGAAAGATTAGAGGTCCCGTCGATGCTGTGCTGGCTTTATTTGGCACAGTATTAAACTTTGACGCGATTTAACTTATATCGACAAACGGCCGATACATGTTATCGAACAAGAGTAAGTAATAGGCAGCAGGGTTATAATAAAACGGCAGAGCCCATGGAGGTTGATCCTTCCCTGTCAAAAATTCTTCAGCCCACCCGATCCACGGCTTACACAAACAAGAGGACATTCACGTTTAACCGCACAGGCAGCCAGAAAAAAAAGAGACAATGTCAGAGTTTCTCTATAGGATAGGGGACGGAGTGATATTCCAGTACCGCCTTCAAAGCAGTGGCACAAATTGAGGACGATGCTAGCGATAGTTATGACTCATATGCTGTAAATTTTTTTAGGGGTAAGTCCCATCATCAGACGAAGAGTAGCAGAGCTTGTGCACTTGCATTTGCATTTAATCCGACCACATAAGGCAGTAGTCGGGGAACCGGGGTAAATTACCCCAAATGGGGTAAAAGTGAAATTTCTGGGGGTAATGGTAATGATTCAAAAATACATATTTCAAATTTTGTGGTGTGTTGTATGCTTTTTTTTGCTCATCACTGGGGTAAAGTCAAGTTCCACAAAAATATTTCGGGGTAATTCATTAAAAATAGTATACATTTAAAATTTTCTATTCCGCTGACCTTTTTTTCTTCCACAATTTTTGTGGGGTAATTCATTAAAAAGTACATTTTTATGGGGTTAAATCAACTTCCACAACAATATTGTGGGGTAATTTATTAGAAGTATATATTAAACATTTTGTATTCTGACCTTTTTTTATTTGTTGGGCTTCACTAACTGGGGTAACGCTAAGTTTGACAAAAATATTTGGGGTAATGAAACTACGCCGACCAATGACATAAGGGGCGTCAACTGAAATCACTCAGAAATGTTTTGTATCTGTGTTCTGCGTAAAGGCAACCCTCAAGTTCCACAAAAATATTTCGGGGTAATTCATTAAAAATACTATACATATAAAATTTTCTATTCCGCTGACCTTGTTTTTTTCTTCCACAATTTTTGTGGGGTAATTCATTAAAAAGTAAATATTTATGCGGTTAAATCAACTTCCACAACAATATTGTGGGGTAATTTATTAGAAGTATATATTAAACATTTTGTATTCTGACCTTTTTTTATTTGTTGGGCTTCACTAACTGGGGTAACGCTAAGTTTGACAAAAATATTTGGGGTAATGAAACTACGCCGACCAATGACATAAGGGGCGTCAACTGAAATCACTCAGAAATGTTTTGTATCTGTGTTCTGCGTAAAGGCAACCCTCTTTTTTTTAAAGGCCCTGTTTATATACGCTGGAATAATCAGCCTCGTCCTGTTAAAAAGGCTATGGGCAACGCTGCGCTTAGCTTCCGGTCAGCTTGAATGTGGCGCAGAAGTCATACAAATTTACTTTCACACCTATGTTTACGTCTAATTCACTAACGTGGAGTGCTAGGATGCAACCCGTTTAGTAAGAAACACATTCCCAAAGATGATTTGGGACAGAAAACAACAGCGGAGTCGATATAGCCATGTCCGTTTGTCCCTCTTTCCGTTTGTATGAACGCGTCGATCTCAGAAAGTATAAGAGCTAGAGATTCAAATTTTGGAACATATGCTCACCTAGTCCCTAGGCACCACAAATTTGTTTTTTTTTCGATAACTTTTTCCGTTTCTGATATACAACGAAATATACGATAGCAACAAAATCTTAAATTTTGAAATCTTTGAGACAAAGTTTGAAACAAAAACAAAACAATGAAAATCTGTGAAATTTGTATTGAAACTGGTTAAGAAACACCGGAGATATGGAATATGGTATGGTTCAGGGTATCGTCTAGTCGGGATTTCTCTACTAGAGCACTAGTCACATTAGTATTAGCTCTACAATCACAATTTCTTCTTTTTCGCATTAAACAACATTTCTAATAGTGTTATTATTTTTATAATTTTGGTTTGCTTTATATACATACATACATACGTATCTCTTACTATATAATTTACTTCAGCATTTAGTTGGTGGCGGATTTATTTACAGAACACATGTTTTTATACCCTGATCCCATTAAAAATGGGAAAAAAGGGTATTATGGTTTTGTGCAAAAGTATGTAACAGGCAGAAGGAAGCATCTCCGATCCCATAAAGTATATATATTCTTGATCAGCATCAACAGTCGAGTCGATATAGCCATGTCCGTCTGTCCGTCTGTCTGTCTGTCTGTCTGTCTGTCTGTCTGTCTGTGTGTATGTATGAGCGCGTCGATCTCAGAGACTATAAGAGCTAGAGACACCAGATTTGGAACTTAAGCTCGCCTAATCCCTAGGCAGTACAAGTTTGTTTTCGATTTTCGATAACTCTTTCCGTTTCTGATATACACATGGGATCGATAACAACAAAATCTTGAATTTGGAAAACTTTGAGATACCAGTTGAATTATAAAACAAAATAATGACAATCTGTGAAATTTTTATTAAAATCGGTTTAGAAACACCGGAGATATGGGACATTGAAGTTGTGTATGCGCGTAAACACACACACATACTTGCAAGCACTGACTGAAGGCGTAAAGTATAGGGATCAGGGTATCGTCTAGTCGGGATTTCTCGACTAGAGCCTTCTTACTTGTTTACACGGTAATTTAATAAAATTTGTGAACTCAATCTGTAAAAATTTACCACAATTGACATCAGAATTTTCCAAATTACTTTCTAACTTACAGAATATAACGACTGTGAAAAGTTCAGCTATTTATCTTTTATGTAAGGAAATATATAAGTATATATGTAAACCTTTACGTGACTAAATTTCCAATTCCGTACAGAACTAGCTATAAGAGAAAGGGGGCTGAATTGTACCAAATGTCGTTACAACGAACTTCCGTTTTTAGTCAAGGTCGATATTTTTTGCTGTTAATAATAATCGCTGTAATCGCTTTTAATCTGATGCAATTCAAATGTTGATTTCATTAAAGCATTGAGCTGTTTTATTAATGATTAGCTTAATGTGTACACATGCATGTATGCTTGCAATTATCTAAGAATACTTACTTAAATCAGACAAAAGTTCAAGACTAAGACTGTAGTCATACGCAGTCGCTTTATGTCACCACTCTCTGTTATTCAGAACATTTTAATACTCTTTAACCTCAGTTTAGGAGAATATTGGTTTTGTGCAATGTTCGTCGTTTCGTACACGTGTTTTTTGACACCTTTAATCTGGCTGGGAAATCTGTAATGTATAACAGGAAGAAGGAATCGTTGCAAAAACAATTTCTGCTAGTTTCACTCAGGGGTCCTATCAGGGACACTGACATTAACTTACATTCTTACTTTAGTATAGTTCCTTGTCTTTCTAAAAGCAGAACAATGTTAGGAGCATTCTTTTAACACAAACAAATTAATCAATGTGATTCGTATTATAACTATGCTACCCAAGTCTTACAATTCCAAAATTCAAATTACAATTTATGATAATCTTTGCCATTCGTACTTGCTCTCTTAAAAAATTAGTCTAGTGTTGTCTTTCTACATGTCAGTGAACTTCGAAGCCGCATGCTAAGCGGTGCGCTATCGGTCGGTCAGGCGGGAAGTGGGTTGCATTATGCTTTGGTCAGCGCGTTAGTATCGTTGGGCCACTTGAATGTACAGTTCGTTAGCAAGAACGATTAAACTTGATTGCGCCACCGTATTTTTTTTTTTAAACTATTTATGCCTTACAAGTTTGCCCAATATATGTACTTGTTTTATGTTGCATTTTTTTATCATCCAAGTCCAAGTTTTTAAATATAAAAGTGTTTTTAAACATTTTTATTTATAAAAAAAAATTATTTATTATATAGTTCAGTCGAAGGCGGGCAAACAAGACAGCCGAAAAAAATTTAAGAATTTAGGCCACACTGTTCATTAGTGCGGGTTTCCATAAAAAAATAGCAACTTAAGACCAGGGCAGACTTTTATGACTTATAAACATATCACACTGTCACAAGATTTGTTAATTTTCTAAATGCTGTTCCACTCCGTTTTCAATCAATGCTAGTGTACGCCAAAATAATGTTAGTGGCAAATTCTCGTCTTAATCATTCATTAAGGGGCGTTAGTACATTTACGTCCAAAACATAAGTATATATATATATATATATATATAAAACTAAGACTGTAGTCATACGCAATCGCTTTATGTCACCACTCTCTGTTATTCAGAACATTTTAATACTCTTTAACCTCAGTTTAGGAGAATATTGGTTTTGTGCAATATATATATATATATATATATATATATTCTTTCTAAAGGCATTTCAGGTTTATTTAAAATTATAGATCTCTCGTTTCGGTTTTTATACACACACGATGTGAATTAAATAGTCGTTCCGTTTTTTATACACACATGTTGTGAATAAAATTGTTTTAAAAACGAAACACAATAATATTAAAATCTCGTACATTTTTCAGAGTTCAGGGTATTTAAATAATACAGAAATTTTAGACATATATTGGACTCTAAAAGTGCAACAACAGTCATGGACAAGAAAATGCAGTCAGTATTGTCAATTAAAAAAATTCTGAAAATTATTCTTAAGAATCTAATTTGTAGATAAAGTGTGTACAGCCACAAACGGACTGCAAGTTTATTAGCTATAACAAGTAAGAAGGCTCTAGTCGAGATATCCCGACTAGACGATACCCTGATCCCTATACTTCACGCGTACAGTCAGTGCTTGCAAGTATGTGTGTGTGTCTGTATACGCGCATACTGCATACTGCATACACAACTTCAATTTCCCATATCTCCGGTGTTTATTATCCGATTTCGATAAAAATTTCACAGATTGTCATTATTTTGTGTTGTATTTCAAATGGCATCTCAAAGTTTTCCAAATCCACGATTTTGTTGTTATCGATCCCATGTGTATATCGGAAACGGGAAGAGTTATCGAAAATCGGAAACAAACTTGTACTGCCTAGGGATTAGGCGAGCTTAAGTTCCAAATCTGGAGTCTCTAGCTCTTATAGTCTCTGAGATCGGTTGGATCATACATACGGACGGACAGACGGACATGGCTATATCGACTCGACTGTTGATGCTGATCAAGAATATATATACTTTATAGGGTCGGAGATGCTTCCTTCTGCCTGTTACATACTTTTGCACAAATTCATTATACCCTTTTTCCCATTTTTAATGGGATCAGGGTATAAAAACAAGTACCGCACCATATACATATATCATACCATTTTTTTGTTAAGATAGTGCGTCCATGTAAAACTCAAACAACTTATTCAAACAAAGCAACACGCAATTATGACAACAGCTTATTGTCAATAAAAACAAGTAAGAAGGCTCTAGTCGACAAATCCCGACTAGACGATACTCTGATCCCTATACTTCATGCGTACAGTCAGTGCTTGCAAGTACGTATATGTGTGTGTACGCGTATACTGCATATTGCATATACAACTTCAATTTTTCATATCTTCGGTGTTTATTAACCGATTTCAATAAAAATTTCACAGATTGTCATTTTTTTGCTAAATGTTTTAAATGCCGTCTTAAAGTTTTCCAAATTCAAGAATTTGTTGTTATCGATCCCATGTGTATATCGGAAACGGGATGAGTTATCGAAAATTGAGAACAAACTTGTACTGCCTACGGATTAGGCGAGCTTAAGTTCCAAAGCTGGAGTCTCTAGCTCTTAAAGTCTCTGAGATCGACGCGGTCATACATACACACAGGCAGACGGACATGGCTATATCGACTCGGCTTTCGATGCTGATCAAGAATATATATAATTTATGGGGTCGGAGATGCTTCCTTCTTCATGTTACATACTTTTGCACTAAACCATTATACCCTTTTTCCCATTTTTAATGGGATCAGGGTATAAAAAGTCAAAACGTTGCAGTTTGACGCGACCGACTGCGGAATTCTCTGATACCAATATAAAAACGGGTGTTAAACGGGAGTCTGCGAGGGACTACAGGGTTGACGAGGGTGGGCGCTGTCCAAACATACATTATATATCTTATATATTTGTCGATTAAGTACGTACGGACAGGCAGCGTGACGGACATTGCACAAAATTACACTTCTATCTTTGGTATTAGAGTAAAAAACAGCTACAAAAAAATTTGACCCCCAACTAAAATGAGCAAAAAAAGTGATAGTTTTTTACAGTTATGTTTTTGTTCGAAAATATGAAACACTTGTGAACAATATGAAACACAATATGAAATTACATTTATGCATACCACTTTGAAATACATCAACTTAGTTATAAGCTATTAAAGTATATTAATTTTAAATTTAATATATCTTAAAATTGGATATTTTTAACATTTTCGAAAAACTTAAAAATGTCCAAGGGTATTTTATTTTTGTATTGCTTTCGCATCTTTATTACCTAATGAGAGCTAAATGCACACATAATTGAATTTTAGATAAGACCATTGAATGTGTTAAAAAGTGTAGGGCTGAAGACTATATAAGTATACCAAAGCATACTATATGGTTGTTACTTTTATTAAAAGTGAATTAACTTTAATGGTTGGTTGGTTTTAAGCATTGTACAAAAACAACAAAATGTTCTCAAAATTAATGAGCGAACTTATTGACATGCACTCAATTTTTGAAGACCAAATTGAATAAAACTGATTGTTCGCAATCCTCATTATAACACTTAATTAATTCACCTATTCGATAACAAAAATCTTCGGAAAAATGCAAACAAGCGTTTCTGCTCCTGTTAAGATACACAAATCAAGTCGTAAAAAATAAACATATAAAATGCAATATTATAATATTAATAAGCTTATGTAATTGTATAATTGTATGGAATATCAATACTCAGCAGGGGCTACAGTTATAATTACCAATAGTTACACAACTCACCAACGAAACATACGAACGACTGCTGATTTATCTTGTTTTAAGTTCTCTACATCCACTTGTCTAGGTTTTATTTGAGTGTCAGCTGCGCTACCAAAAACACGCGGCACACGCTAACGCTCCCCAAGCGGTGACAATTCGTTGACCTCCATTACGAGAAACAAAAGCAGTTTTTATACAACACTTTAATTTGCGCATAACATTGTGCTCCAAACCGAAGTTCAAAACCAAATCAAAAATAACGTTTAACGATATTTACAACTTGTCGGCGCATCGTCAGTTACGTTTGCTTCCGCTTGTGATTGATTTGGTGCTGGAATATCTGGATATATAAAAGAAAAAAACTACATCAAAATGATATTTGGTTCCTGCACTCGGAAACAAATACTAACAATGAGCGCTCTGGCCGCTAGTATTGTTTTGGCAATTTTTGCCATCAGTGTGTTTTGTCAAGTGGAGTCCAAGCAGCCGATTTGGGAAGTAAACCACAACGTGAACAAATGCTACAAAACGTTGCCAAATACAACAAGCTCAACTCTAGAACTGGTGCACATTGTCTTTAGGCATGGCATACGAACACCCGTCGACACCTATCCAAATGATCCGTATATCAAGGACAGCTTTAAGCCCACCGGTTGGGGGCATGTTACAAATGTGAGTATTGCCAAATAGCGAGTTTTCAAACTATTACACCGGCGCACACACACAAAAAAATGGCAACGAATAAAAATCGTATCCCAATTTTCAGTCACAGGTTACTTTGGTTCTTTTTTTATACCCTGATCCCATTAAAAATGGGGAAAAATGGTATAATGGTTTTGTGCAAAAGAATGTAACAGGCGGAAGGAACCATCTCCGACCCCATAAAGTATATATATTCTTGATCAGCATCAACAGCCGAGTCGATATAGCCATGTCCGTCTGTCCGTATGTATGAACGCGTTGATCTCAGAGACTATAAGAGCTAGAGACTCCAGATTTGGAACTTAAGCTCGCCTAATTCCTAGGCATTACAAGTTTGTTGATTTGATTTTCGATAACTCTTCCCGTTTCCGATATACACATGGGATCGATAACAACAAAATCTTGAATTTGGAATACTTTGAGATGCCATTTGAATTATAAAACAAAATAATGACAATGAAAAGGTAGGAAGGTATTAAAAATGGATAAAGGCCACATTCGCGAGATATGGTGATTCCACAATCATTCTTCACTTCATTGGCAAGCGATCTACGCAAAAAATTTGGACTCTTATGGATCTGCGCATTTTTAATTAAATTAAAAGTAACTGTAAATACGAATTTCATACGAATTTTACAACGAAAATGCACCAAAAAGTTGGTGTGTAACCCTTTTCGTGGCAGTTGAATTTAGTGTCTATGTTAGTATTTTTAATTGTTCTTTGTTAATGTTAATGTTTTTAAATTTCTGTTTAATAAGTTTAAGATATAATTGACTGAATTACTTATAAAAAATAATAAAAAAAATAAAAAACAACAACCAGGATGACCATATAGCTCTAAAGTATAAATATCAAAATTTTTCACTTTGTGTAAACCTTTCCGTGACAATGTGTAGATTAAGTAATTTGACATTTTTATTGAATCATTTACAGGTTTCGACTTGCTTGTTATTATTGATGATGATAATTACATCAACAAAACTAAAATTAAATTTTTTATTAATTCCCAAATTTGTTTTCCAGCGTGGCAAGAAGGAGCTCTTTGAAATGGGCCGGTGGTTGCATCGTCGGTACAGTGACTTTATGGGACCGTTTTACAGGCCCGATGTAAGTTTTACTAACCTTTTCGAATTGCAAGAGTAAATGTATTAATTCAATAGCAACTTCATGCCCAATCTACCGCGTCGCCTCGAGCACTGATGTCGCTGCAAACTACACTGGCCAGCATGTTTGAGCCTCGCGGAACCGCTTTGGAATGGAACAAACATCTCAACTGGCAACCCATACCCATTGTATCTGAGCCACTGGAGCAAGATTCGGTATTGAAATAAAAACATAACTTAAATTATGCCTATAAAGTTTTTTACCACAGTTGCTCTTAGTACGCACGCCCTGTCCTCGTTACTTTGAGGCGCGTGATGAAGTTTTTAAATTGCCTGAGGTAATTTCCCAACAAGCACCTTATGCGGATATGCTAGGGGAGCTAAGTAATTTGACGGGCATGACTATGCGCGATGCCGAGGATGTGAATTCTTTGTACATTACACTTCTGGCGGAACAAGAATTTGGCTATAAGCTACCTACCTGGGCTAAACACTACTTTCCAGAGCGCATGCAATTTCTCGCCGAGCAGAGCTATATCTACAATGCGTATACGCCAGAGATGCAGAAGATCAAAGGCGGTCCCTTCTTGCGCAAAATGTACAACGAAATGCTAGCGAAGCAGTCAGGCACCCTTAAGCCAAAGGAGCGGAGAATGTTCATTTACACCGGCCACGATTGGACCGTGGGTAATATATTATCCGCACTGGGTCTTTGGAAGCGTCAAATGCCGCGCTTTGCTGTTATGGCCATTTTTGAGACGCATAAAAATAGCCTGACCGGAGAACACTATGTGGAGGTATTGCAATTGATTAGATGTTTTTTTTTCTTGTATGCATTTAAGATGCCTAAAACTATTTTTAGATCTTTCTACGCAACAATGAGTTTGGATGCCTGGAGCAGCTTAAACTTGCTGACTGTGCCCTGCAGTGTCCACTAAATCGACTGATTAAGCTGAGTGAATCCGTGCTACCTTATGAACCCATTAAGCAACGTTGCCGAGCTCGCAATCCCGATTTTGTGGAACCGCCACCTCGAAAAATCGATCAGTAGTCAATATAAGATAAAAGTCATTATGAAACTATTTTGTTTGCTTGCACTCTGTAACCTCAGTATTAAGCGTTGAGATTATAGTCACAAATTAAAAGATACTGAAAATACCATAAAATAAAAACAAACTGTTTGCCAAAATGTTGTTTTTTTTTCAAAAATATTCAATTAGTTTTTTTACATTGGTTAATTTAGTTTACACCTAAGTTAATTTATATTAATTTGGGTTTATATTTATGTGCAGTGGGTTTTTTCGATTCGGTTCCTTCTTTGCATTAGTCAATCGACGTAATTTTAACATATAATTTTCTCTTTCCCTCTCTCTTTGCAAAGTCTGTTTGTGTGGTTCACTCGATTTTATTCTACATATGCTACACATGCCACTTAAAAGTCGGTCGGATTCTACTGCTGCAGTCACTAGATGCTTGAGTTTCAACGTAGCAGGAGGCTTACTAACTAAACGGTCTACAAAAATATTCATAAAATGTGTCGAAGCCCTGTTGCTGGACTTTTGCTCTGCTTTAGTTGCCTTTTAGTTAAAGGTGTAATTGTGTCCCTAAAGGATTTGCCTGAAGAGAATGATCACACGGATGCCAATACAATTTCAACATTGGAGCAGGTTCATTTGGTAAATAAATATCAAGAGTAATAGATTATACATATATATATTTATTTATATATATATATATATATATATATATATATATATACATAAATTTCAGTATAATATAAGTAAGTATTTAAATTGTGTACAATGTACGGAAAGCAAACAAAGAATTTCTCGCGTTTTAAAAGTTTATTACTAGATATACTGCTATAAAATCTGTTGTTCACCATTATATACTGCTTAATCTTTATTGAACTATAATTGAACCATATTGAGGTTTTTTTAACGCAAGTCAAACAACTTCATTGTGTCAGACAATATCCACTTATCGCCTATGCTTATTGTTATATAAACAAATAATAGTTATATATACATAAATTTCAGTATAATATAAGTAAGTATTTAAATTGTGTACAATGTACGGAAAGCAAACAAAGAATTTCTCGCGTTTTAAAAGTTTATTACTAGATATACTGCTATAAAATCTGTTGTTCACCATTATATACTGCTTAATCTTTATTGAACTATAATTGAACCATATTGAGGTTTTTTTAACGCAAGTCAAACAACTTCATTGTGTCAGACAATATCCACTTATCGCCTATGCTTATTGTTATATAAACAAATAATAGTTATATATACATAAATTTCAGTATAATATAAGTAAGTATTTAAATTGTGTACAATGTACGGAAAGCAAACAAAGAATTTCTCGCGTTTTAAAAGTTTATTACTAGATATACTGCTATAAAATCTGTTGTTCACCATTATATACTGCTTAATCTTTATTGAACTATAATTGAACCATATTGAGGTTTTTTTAACGCAAGTCAAACAACTTCATTGTGTCAGACAATATCCACTTATCGCCTATGCTTATTGTTATATAAACAAATAATAGTTTTTTTTACAGTTTTACGCATTTTAGTTCGACCAGTTTTAGTCAACTACGTTTGTTCTTAATGTGACATGATCTGTATGCTGAGTATATAAAAAGGTGCGGTTTTCGATATACACATGATATCGATAGCCACAAAATTTCTAATTTCAAAATTTTAATTTGATTTGATCTTAAAACTAGAGTCAAAATAATGATCATCTGTGGAAAAATCCGCTAAAAAAAAAATCGGAGTTAGTGAATATGCAAAGTTAAGTCAAGCATGCATACAAACTATATCTCGTATTCGAGCTTTTTTGACTAGGCCTTCTTACCTATAACCTATAAACGGGTACAAGGTACAAAAACAACTCAAATGTTGCTGTGTGAGTTTTTTGTGCGACCCGTTTGCATATTTTGTGTTGTATATCTATCAACAAAAACCAGAGCGCAAAACCATACAGCTGTTATGATGTATTCACCCGAAAGAGAAAAAAAACATACTGGTGAAAAAAAAGCAAATACGTGTACATATGAAAGTGTGATAAATTTTCTAAAGTTTCCAGAGCACAAGCAAAAAATCTTATTTGAAAACAAATAATACATAATATATAAGAACATTCAACTTTTTATACCCCGACCCCATAAAGAACATATATTTTTGGTCAGCATCAACAGTCGAGTCGATATAGCCATATCCGTCCGTCCGTCCGTATGTATGGATGAACGCGTCGATCTCAGAGACTATAAAAGCTAGAGACTCTAGATTTGGAATATAAGCTCACCTAATCCCTAGGCAGCACAATCTTACTTGTTCACCAAAATTGTTTTCTTTGAATATCCCTAACGCTTTTACCACTATGATTTGCATAAATGCTTCACGTACACACTTAAAATAAGTAAAACGGCTCTAGATGAGAAAGCTTGACTAAAAGATACCCCAAACCCAAAGCATTACCTGTTAAGCCATTCATAACTTCAATTGTGTTTTTTAATCGTAAATTTTGAGTTTTTTTATTTGGTCTATGGTTTTTATTTCCAAGTTATCGAGAGTCGAATATTTTAAGCTTTAACCGATAATAGTCTCATCTCTATTACAAATTTGCTTTGCTCAAACCTTTTTTGCAATTTTTAAAATAAACGTTTTGCAGGTTTTTCGACATGGACCACGCACGCCTGTAAACACTTATCCCAAAGATCCATACATAAATGAAACCTACGAACCTTATGGCTGGGGCCAACTTACCAACGTAAGCTACATAGTCCCAGCAAAATGCATTAAATATTAATACAAATTTATAACTAAATAGGCAGCAAAACTTGAACTGTATGATATAGGCAATCAGCTGCGCAATCGTTACAAAGACATTCTCCCGCCATACTATCAATCGGATGTAAGCTTAAGACTTTGAACACTCTTCGGCCTTTTATAAATAAAGTATCTTATGCTAGTTTCTCCACGCACAAGCCACGCAATCCTCGCGCACTCTTATGTCATTGCAGATGGTGTTGGCGGCTCTGTTTCAACCAAAGAATACTCCCATGGAGTGGAATATGATGCTGGACTGGCAGCCTATACCAATTTACTCCGAGCCCGAAGCAAATGATAAGGTTGATAAATATGTATTTTTGTACTGGTTTAATCGAAATATATTGTTTAACTTTTGCTCTGACCGACTGCTATCAACGCGTAGTCCCAACGGTAAGACATTGCGAGCTAATACTTTTACGGAATTAAAGCATATGAGTCATTGATAAGCACTAAGATTGGGTTTCACTTAAAATTCATTTGCAAATAAATAAAGTTAAATGTCAAAGGTTACAGTGCATTTCATGTAAACGCGTGCCAGCTGCCTGGATGATAAAGGTATGATGTCATACGTATGATATAGTAATGATGTCATATGATGTAGGCACTGCGTCATACTATAGAAAATGAAAAACTTAATTGTGTGGCAAAAATTATAAACAAAGAAACATACGATTCACATTCAAACTTTAAAAACAAATATAAATACCTTATATATTTTTTGTTTTTTTTTCCATAATTGACGTCAAAAAAAATAATAAAAAAATAAAAACAAGTGAAAACATTCCAGTCGAACGCAATCAACTACGGAATACCCTGATAACAGTGTAAAACAGGTGATTAAGAGTCTGCTTCGAGCAGTAATGAATGAGGTTGTCAATAACTATCCTGATTTTTTGGCAACGTAAGATTTCAAATTGTGAATCGTGAGACTTAAAACTTAAATTTTTGGGTCGTAAGCGTGGACCTAAAATTGTTTCCGTTCATTTAAGTACGTTACTAGAAATACTTTTAAAATAAATTAATCAAATTGAAATTTGAATATTGTTAGAATCTTTTTTTTTGAGCTTGGTCTGCAGCCTTGGAGGGGGTTTCGTACAGACTGCATGACGGACACTGCACATAACATTTTCTTTATCAAAGTTTAAAAATAATTTAATTTTTTGTTTTACAGCGTCTGCGACAGAAGGTGCCGTGCCCCCGATATAATGAGGCAGTCTGGGAGGTTATGCATTCGCCGGATGTTATCGAGCTGCATAAGCAAAACTCAAAGCTGCTGCAAGACCTAGCCGATGTGACGGGGATGAATGTTAGCTACGCTCACGATGTAACAAACATTTTTATCTCGCTGCAGACGCAAGAAGCCTATGGGCTTAAAATGCCAAAGTGGACCAAGAATTACTTTCCTGACAATATGAGGCCACTGGCAGCCAAATCATATTTGTATGATGCATATACGACGGAACTGCGCAAGCTCAAAGGCGGCTTCTTTCTCGAACACATGTTTAAGCAAATGCAATCTAAAATTGGTAAAAACCTTGAGCCCGCTTGCAGAAAGATGTTCATATCTTGTGCACACGATTGGACCATATCGAATATTCTTGGCGCATTGAAAGTTTGGCCGGAGATGCAAATGCCCCGTTTCTCAGCACTGATTGCAATTGAGCTGCGCAGACGCAAAGACAACGGTGATTTATTTGTTGAGATTTACTTCCAAAATCATCCAAGCAAGCCGCCTCAGCGGCTGCAGGTGCCCGGCTGCAAAGAACAGTGTCCCATTGAGCAGCTTCTCCAGCTATCAAAGGATATTTTGCCGGATGCTCCATATGAGGAGCTGTGTAGAGCCAAGGGCACTAGTGATTGGAATCTTATCACTTATCATTAAATCATAATTAAGTCTCAAAATATTTTCTTTAAAGGTTTAATAAAACTCCCAATTGTCAGAGTGATATTTGATTTTTTGCACGCTATTTGACCTCCTTAATAAGAAATAATTGCTCTAAACTGTAACTAGGGTGTTACAATAGTTTTATGGGGCACTAGTATATACTAATTTGCGATCTTAAACACAATAAACGACTTTTAAAAATTTTTAATTGAGAAAAAAATGTATCTTGCTCATTATAGAATTATATGTAACAAGCAGTAGCATTTCCAACCTCAAAATGTATGTATATTTCTGATAAGCAGCGATAGTCAAGTCGAGTTAGCCATGTCTGTCTGTCTCTCCGACCGTCTGCATGAAAGCGTTGATCTCAGAGACAATTAGAACTTGAAATTATATACAAAATATAAGTTTACGAGTTAAGTCGAATGTTCATTGTATCTCATAGTCGAGCTATATTGACACAAGAGTACTTGTACTACAACAATTGCAAATAAGAGTTTGTTTCGCATTTGATTATTAACTGATGTCTTATTACTAAAACTTAAGCGCTTTGGGATCAATAGCTAAAGTACACAAAATATTTTTGTCCATTTATCAAGCTTCACATTTCCGTATTACTTTATCTGATCAGTATTAAAAGGTCTCTGAATGGTCTCACACAGATTTTTTAAAACAAGCTGTTAACGATTTGAAGCCAATGAAAACACAATATATATTTTTCACAAGAAGAAAGGAAACCACTTCCGTGTCGTAATAAAACCAAAACGTGAATTTTAATTTGGCGGATGGGTCCATAATTTAAATAAAAACGCTCGAACCCCTGCACCTAAAATAAAATACAGGCATATCCAACAATAACAACAAGAAACCCAATAAACTTCGTTGACTTATTACAGCGGGCTGATGACAAATCGTTTTGGTCGTCAAAAGATATCGTGTGTTTTCGAAATAAACTTAAGTCACACCCGTGAGTTAAAACGCTTCAAATATGAATGCGTCTTCTCAATGTACGATCAGTTACGGGCTTTCAAACACAAAAAAAAAAATATATTAAGAATAAAATTAATAATAGTTTAAAGCGACGACGGTGACAAAACCTTTGACAAAAGCCAAACGATAAAAGAAGCGTATGTAAATAAATAGATTCAAACAGCTGTGAAATTTAAAATAACACCAGAAAACTTATCTTTTTTACAGGCCAAAAAACCAACAACATTTTTGTATTTTTTTTTAAGTACTTTTTTTATAATGCTTGGGGATTCCTTTTTACAAAAAGTAAAAGATTTTTTTAATCCGATAATTGAAACATTTTTGTTATGCACCCGACCGCTAGTTTACAGGGTTTTACTATGAGCATGATTTTTATTCATTACTTTTTATTACTACTATTTTAATCATTTAGGAGTAACAGGAGTAAATACTAGGTCAGTCCTTAAAAGAGCTCACCAACGTTTTGACCAAAAATTAGGTCAAAACACATTATTGATTATTAGCTTCAGTCATATTTTAGTGATTTTAATTAAAATCCTATGCAACTTTACTGTGAGATAAAAAAAACATAATCTTATTGATGACTTCGTACTTTATCAACTTTACTGTGCACTTTACGAACAAACACTATTCTAATTGCATCCTTGTAAAATAATAGTAATAAGAAGTGACATATAATCAACAGATGCCTTTATAAAGGTAGATCTTATAAACGATAGATTTTTACAGAGAATGCATGTCTAATATTTTCCCAAAACACAATTTAAAAAAATTTTAACTATCAAAACCCTAAGCATTATATAAAATAAAAACACTCACTTGAAAACGTGTTTTAGTTTTTTTAGCGCGTAAGAAAAAGTAGCTGTGTGGTGCTATTTTAAGTTTCGCTGCTGTGCATACATCAAATAATTGTAGTAGGTCTGGCTGGTTTAGCATCGTTTTTGTGAGTTTCTGATGTGCAAAATATGACAGTGTGGCGTATGTGCTCTGTTGAATAGCTGATATATCCGTTATCCGTTTCATTGCTTATCAGCAAGTCGAAAACTTAATTATAATGCGCCTCAACATATTACAAATTCTTATAGCTTTGCCAAAGGCCATTTTAATTTATGATAACAGAAATAAAATGACGTTAAAAGAGGCGCCCGCGAAACTCGTTTTAAAACGACTTTGCAATTTAACAATAACACGTTTTTATTTATTTAATTGTCTAGTATACACGTAGTAAGTTATAACCGAAAACAAAACAAATACCGCAAAACCCGTAAAAAAAAAGGTTTCTGTGTATATTCTTAATTCTGTGTTTGTGCCCGATAACCAAATATACATAATTAAAATAAATATAATAAAAAACACCAAGTTCGAGTGCCAGTTTAGCCATATAAAGCGCGTCTACCAAAATGCCGCGGTCGCATTTCACTAGAAATCATTGTGTGGCAATGATGGGAGGTTTAATAGCATTAACTTTGCTAATCTTGAGCTTCACACACTCGACGGTCACATCGGGCAAGATTACCAATCCCGGCACCGATGAGTCTACGCTCGAGCTATTGCATGTGGTAAGTACAAGAACGTATAATGGCCAAATTATTAAACGTCTTTAACAAAAAGCAACTGCATACTAAACCACTGTGTAGGGTTTACGTTGTTTAGAAAAAATATGTAATTAAGATACGTACAAATAAGTCTATTACAACCGACAGGTGCATAGCGTCGATATTGATTTGTCCGTCGATTTCTATCTAACTTGTCTTTCAATTTTCGAGCCACTTTTTTTTCTGCCGTTTGGTATTTTTTTAAAACCGGACAGCGGTTTTTTTCATCCGGGTCTTGAATAATATCTTATAATCTAGTAGGCTTGGAAATATATAGTTACAGGTAGCTTTATAGTAGTAATGGTATTTATATAGTACCACTAATAGAATTACTTTTAAATTAGTGCACTAGTGACATTTTAAAATCTTTTACAATTTTATCCACAATTCCTAATGTATGAACGCGTTGAACTTAGAGACTATAAGAGCAAGAGACTCCAGATTTGAAACATAAGCTCGCCTAATCTGTAAGCAGCATGCTTTCGATTTTCGATATAAACATAGGATCGATAACAACAAAATTGAATCGAATTGAATTTGAAAAATTAGACAATGACAATCTGTGAAATTTTTATTGAAATCGGTTGAGAAACACCGGAGATATACTACATTGAAGTTAAGTATGCAGTATGGAGTATGCGCGTTCACACACACACACTTACTCTCAAGTACTGACTGTAAGCGTAAAGCATAAGGATCAGGGTATCGTCTAGTCGGGATTTCTCGATTAGATTCTTCTTACTTGTTTTTTTCTCCCATTTTTTTCAAAGTCCTGACTTCCCACGCAAATTCTGTAATCGATTACTATGTTTTTCGGTTTCTTTCATACAAACACAGATTGAGCTTAATATGATATGATATAAAAACAATATTAAAGAGCTTCTAAATAAAGCGCACAATTTGTTTTTGAAGGTCTTTCGACATGGTCCACGCACACCAGCTGACACATATCCCACGGATCCCCATGTGAATGAAACGTACCATCCATTTGGGTGGGGACAAATAACAAATGTGAGTCGAGAACTAGAGAAACAATAAATAAAAAGCTGCATTAACATTTACACATGCATATGCTTATGCAAAAACAGGCATATATTGTTTTACAATATTATCACTCTCTTTCTTTTTGCCTATGTTTCCCTGTATTTATGTGGGTTGTTGCTTTAATTGTCATCTGGCCTCGCCACGTAATTAATCAGAATGGCAAACGCGAGCTTTTCAACATTGGAAGTTGGCTGCGTAAACGTTATGGAAAGTTTCTGGCACCCTACTACAGTCCCGATGTAAGTTACCTAACTACTAAGACTACCGTATCATTGCCAACTTAGGACGGGTGCCTGAGAGTGCGGACGTTTTTAAATTGCAAAGCTAACGTTTACTATCCTTATCATTCAACATTCTTTTCGTTGTCTTCTCTCTCTGTCTCTATTTTTTGTTGTGTTTTTGTCAATGTAACACGTCTACAGTTGGTGCATGCACAGGCAACGGGAGTTCCACGCACACACATGACCATGCAAACAGTGCTCGCCAGCTTCTTCCCCCCGAAAGGTACGCCTATGGAGTGGAACACCAGGTACAATTGGCAACCCATTCCAGTATTTTCGCAGGAACTTAATGAGGATACGGTATGTCTATCTATCAATATTAATTTAATTAATGTCTATACCACATTTTATCCAATCTATCCAATAATATAAAAAGGGTATAATGGTTTTTGTGCAAAAGTGTGTAAGGGACAGCAGAAAGCATCTTCGAGCATATTATTGGAGAGCGTTAACAATAAGAGTTGTAAATGGTTTTTGGTAAAATGTTCATCAAAATCAGTTAAAAATTCTAATCACTATGCAGTGTACGCGAACACACAGCCACACACATATATATACATATATATATGTACATACGTTCGTTTTTTAAAGAAAGAAATTAAAGAAAATTAAAGCCTTAATATTTATTCCCGTGAGTATATTAAAAATAGAAAATGTTTAAAAATGAAATGAATGGTAAATTTTTTTGATATTATCACTTTAGAGCTGTATGGTCGATAACAACAAAATCTTGAATTTGAAAAACTTTGAGATGCAATTTGAATTATATTATTATTATTGATAAACACCGGAGATATGGGACATTGAAGTTTTGTATGCAGTATGCAGTATGCGCGTACACACACACACACATACTTGCAAGCACTGACTGTACGCGTGAAGTATAGGGATCAGGGTATCGTCTAGTCGGGATATCTCGACTAGAGCCTTCTTACTTGTTTATAAGTAATTCAGTAAATTATCTCTTAAACCTATTTAACAAAACTTAAAAAATATTAACATTATTCTCTTGTCGCGAAAATCAGATTAGACGATACCCTGAACCCTTTACTTTAGGCGTACAGTCAGTGCTTGCAAGTATGTGTGTGTGTGTACGCGCATACTGCATACTGCATACAATATTCTATAAAACTTCAATATCCCATAACTCCGGTGTTTCTCAACCGATTTCAAACAAAAATTTCACAGATTGTCATTATTTTGTTTAAGGTTTTAAATGAATTATAGGGATCAGGGTATCGTCTAGTCGGGATATCTCGACTAGAGCCTTCTTACTTGTTTTTTTTTTTGCTCTTCGCCGTGGGATAATTCTGTGAAAAGGTATATATTTCAGCATTTTCTATTCTGTTGACCTTTTTGTTTTTTTTTTTTGGTCTTCCACATTTTTTACCCTGTGGGGTAACGACAAGTTTGAGAAAAAAAGTTGGGGTAATGATTCAAAAAGTTCGCCGACTCCTGGCCTAGGGGTAAGGCGAGCTAAAGTTGCAAGTCTGGAGTCTCTAGCTCTTATAGTCTCTGAGATGATTCCTTCTGCCTGTTACATATGCACAAAACCATTATATTTACTCATTTTTAATAAGTTAAAAATGTTAAGTTAACAGCGGAGTATAACTTTATTTTTGTCTCATGTGTTATATACTCGTTGGATATCGACTAGGCTGTAAATGCTGATAAATTAAATAAGTACCCTTCAGGGTCGGAGATGCTTCCTTCTGCCTGTTACATACAATTGCATATGTACAAAAATAACAATAACTTGCGATCCTTTTTTAACTGCATAACGTTCTAATATATAATAAAATATTTTATCAGATGGAATAAGTGGAAAAACCTTTGTAAAATGCACAAAAAAAATTAAAGCAAGTTTAAAAATCCTTTTATTGGTCAGTGATAATACCAACTGTTCTCATTTATTTTTAGCTACTGCTTGTTCGTAAGCCTTGCCCTCGGTACTTCGAAGCCCTTCACGAAGTGTATGAGTTGCCAGAGGTAGAGACAGAAATTGAGCCTTATCTAGATATGTATAAGGAGTTGGCAGCTCACACTGGACTTAACTTCGATGAACCGGAAGATGTGCAATCGCTGTATCTAACGCTGCTTGCCGAACAAGAATGGGGTCTTGAGTTGCCCGCATGGACCAAGAAATACTTTCCAGAGAAAATGCAATTTCTAACTGAACAAAGCTACGTGTACAATGTGTATACTCCCGAGATGCAAAAGATAAAAGCTGGCCCATTCTTAAAAAAGATGTTCGACGAAATGCAACAGAAGCGTAATGGAACCCTAAAGCCTGATAAGCGAAAGCTTTTTATATATACGGGTCACGACTCGACTGTGGTTAATGTGCTGTCTGGCTTAAAAATTTGGGAGCGTCAGCTGCCACGTTATTCAGTTATGGCGCTGTTTGAGTTGCACAAGAATAAAGAGACCGGCAATTACTGGGTGGAGATATACTTCCGTAATAATCCCAAGGCGCCTGCTGTAAAGTTGACAGTGCCAGGCTGTGACTTCCAGTGCCCGTTGGACAAACTACTTGAGTTGGCTAAGGATGTGTTGCCCACCGAGGCGGATGATAAGCTGTGTGATGCCAAAAATGAGCAATTTACCGAGCCGCCATTGCGTGGCCCGTAAAAGCTTTTTTGCATGCTCTTTTAATATGTGCAGTTTAGGGAGCTGAAAATCACTTAAGTAATAATTATACATAGTTATTAAAGATCAAGTCAAAATTGTCAAATGCCGGTTTGGTCTAGTTTTGCATTCAAGTATTTCCAGCTTAAAATGCCTAATATGTTAGCCAAGTTGGCTCATTTGCGTTTGTGGTGCTGCTATTGCCCATAATCTATTGCTTTTTTACTTGATTCTATCTGACTCTGTCCGGCACTCCATATTTTTGAATCTGCCAGACTCGTATTTACTAACAGAGAAGAGAAATAGAGCCAGCAATTTTAACAGAAAAAATTCAACGCTTTCGAAAGATCAATGGAAAATAAATTTGCTTTTTCCTAAATCAGTTGAATACCAGCTGGTTCATGGAAAGTGGTATAAAAAAGTAGTCAGCTAATATGGTTTAGGCTTTTGTTTTGATTGCAAAGTGTGCGATGCGTGAGACAAAAATAAACTGTTGCTCTTATTGTTGTGACAGAACTTAGGATGGTCAGTTTTCGACTTTGTGTTCAATCTGCTTGCTGCAGCCATACATGCAGGTTAGTAAAAACCATAAGAACTTCGTGTTAAGGAATAGAAGAGCGTGATATAATCATATACATATGTTTTTTTATGTATTGGAAATTGGGTAGGGCCTAAATGATTAAATGACTTAATACCAAATTTATTCCTTACCATAAAAAAACGCAATTTGTATTCAAATAATTAACATTAATTGTCCTGTTATTAAATTAATATGTATTAAAAATTTCATTGACCTTAATTGAATATTATAACAAAGGGTATTAAAACATTGCAAAAAGTATTAAATGGGAGAGAGGAAACCAGAGTTTCTCTGTTCTGTTACTTAACATTCTGATAATTATTAGCTCCTGGGGAAATCTACGAAGTGTGCGATATGTTAGATACCGATAGTGATCGGCCATTTTTAACTTTGCGATGATTGGTGGTCGACTTTTCGTTCTATCTGCTTGCTAATGCCTAACACGGGAGGATAGTATAGACTTTCTATGAACTTCGTACAATTGTATGGCCAAACGTAAGATACTTAACTATGACTTCCACCATATATGCGTATGTATATATTGGCAATAAGGTAGACTAATGACTTATGAATGAATATATGAAAAGGTTTAAAATGACGAAATACCAAATTAAAACTAACCATAAAATAAACAAATTTTATATTCATATACTTAACATTAAATGTCCTTATATAACATTAATATATATTAAAAATGTCATTGAAATTAATTGAATATTGTTATAAAGGGTATTGAAACACATTGAGCAGCGAGTGCGTTTAAGCAACGACACCGTCTCGTGTTGTTGTTGTTATTATTTTTGCGTTCTGCCTATATCCCGTTAGACGCACAGGCATGCATACACAAAAACCGGACCAAGGCCACATGCAGCAGGCCAGCTGCAGACGATTTGCCTTCGACACCAATGAGCTTACAAAACTAACACAAACACACATATAGTACGTACTCATTGAACGGCAACGGCAACATTTTAAAATACAAGTAAGACGGCTCTAGTCGGGTATCGAAACTAGATGTTAGTTACCCTGAAACCCTATACCATCTTGGCTATATCGACTCGGCTGTTGATGCTGATCAAGAATATATATACTTTATGGGGTCGAAGAACCTTCGTTCTGCCTGTTACATACTTTTGCACAAAAAGAATATACCCTTTTTCCCTTGTTAGTGGGTTCAGTCTATAACAAGCAAATTTACTTCATTTGGAAGCAAAAAACCCAGCAGCCGACCAATTTCACATGAGGAACTTGAGAAAATGTTCAATTTGTTTGCTAATTCTTTCTAAGACAGTCTAAAGTTACAAAAGTAAGGCAAAGGCTACAATAATATGTGTTCATGCTTCGAAATAGGTACTAGGCTTTCAGCATAAACAGACAGTGCCAAAAATACATGAGACAAAGCATGTGCAATGCATACACAAAACAAAATCAGATTAAAACATAGCGGTAGTCCGAGTAGATAAGCGAAATAGATACCAAGCGAGTGAGGGGAAAAAGGTACTCAAAAGCCTCAAGAATGTTCAAATTTAACAGAAAAGAGAAACTCTGGTTACCTCTCTCCCATTTAATACTTTTTGCTCATAATTATTATTTTCTGCACCTACACCGTTCATCAAGCCACTATTTAATTCGGCGGTCTTACCGCGTCGAATTACACAGAAAATGTTAATGGTCTGATATTGTTAACATGAAATGTACCAACTAACTTTCCTTGAAGGTCTTCCAGTATATAAAAAGAGTTGCCTTGTCGTTCTCTGACTTTAGCTTTAAGAAATTGTGGACACAGTTTTGCGTTCAAGCACTTGTTAAAATCGCTTTGCACAAAATTCCTTCGAAAAACTTCTTAACCTACTTTATATTCAATATTTCGAGTACGTAAGTTATATTGATTTGCCTGCCTATCATAAGCTTGTTGTAAATTCTTTCGTGAGTCCTGTTTTAATAATTTTGGTTTCTCATCCTGTGCAAGCTGAACAGTAGGCTCATCTAACAACTTTAGATTTGTAAGCAGTTGATATTGCGAGCCATGAGTTACCATGTTCAAGCCATACAATGCGTGATTAGGTGAAACACCTGTACTTGCATGATACCCATTTCTTAACGCACAACTAATAGCATGAATGTGTACATCCCATTCACTTTGATCAGAGCCAATATATTTTCGAATAGCTGCTGTTATCGACCGGTTAACCCTCTCTGATGCATTCGACTGAGGTGAATATATAGCTGTGTATATATGCTTAATTCCAAATATAGTCAGAAACGCATTAAATTCTTTCGCCTTAAACTGTGATACATTATCACTTTACTTCGTCCTTTAAAATTAGTGTTTCTAGTCAGGACTTTAGCTCTATATGTTCCAAAGAGTTCTGGCCTGAGAACATTATTGTTAATGAATATACTGCCAGAAAAAAAAATTGGCCTCCGATTGTATCCACCACCCCAGTAGCTTTGCCTATAACTCCTCTCGATTCTGATAGTTCAAAAAACTAACAACATCCCTTGTACTTGGCTATCAGAATGTGAGAGGTATTTGTACTAAACTCAGTAGTTTATATCTTAACAGTCACTCTTTTGCTTTTCATGTCATTGCCTTCACTGAAACTTGGTTAAGGCATGACATTCTTAGTACTGAAGTTCTATCCAGCAGATTCTGTGTCCATAGAAAAGACCGTACGCTTCGACGTGGTGGAGGTGTGCTTATTGCTGTTGATGTTGATTATTCTTCGGAAACAGTAATTGTAGGTGGTTCTATGGATATAGAATTTGTTGCTGTTAAGTTGTATTTTAATGGTGTTGGTATTTTTGTTACTTGCTCCTATATACCCCCTTCCTCCGATAGCTCTGTTTACAATGCCCATTTGTCCGCTATTATGTCCGTTTCTTGCATGCTTTCGGATCGCGATCTCCTTCTAGTTCTTGGTGATTTCAATATTGCTGAAGTTACTTGGATTTCGTGTCCCGACTCTGGTGCCCTGACCCCCTCGGCACAGAATGAATTCTTGATCAACTTACTTGGGATATCATTGAATCAAATAAATGATATCCCAAATTCTCTTAATAAAATGCTTGATCTGGTTTTTGTTTTGGATCCATCCTCCTCAGCCATTACCCGATCACAGCCCATATCTTATCCAGAAGATTTATACCACCCAACGTTGGAGGTGTCGATCACTTTTCCCTACCGGGTGCTATGCCCCAGTAGAAATCGTTTAAGCCGTGTACGTCAATTTCGGAAAACCGATTTTGCAAAACTTACTCGGCTGTTGGCCCTGACTGACTGGTCTACCCTCTATGGGTCTGACAATTTGGACGTGGCAATCAGTATTTTTTATAATACTTTAAATTCTTTTTTTGATTTGTGTGTCCCTTATGGAACGCCAAACAGGTCAAATAAACCTGTGTGGTTTACCAGAGAGTTGACAATTCTAAAAAATCGTAAATCGAAACTCTATAAGAGTTTCAGAAAATCATGCTCTCCGTTAGCACGTTCTGCATACTTGATTGCTCGTTCCAATTTTTCAGTCCTCAATAGCCAATGTTACAGGAATTACCTGACTAGGTGTAGATTACAGTTTCAGCAGGATCCTAAACGGTTTTTTAATTTCGTTAATGCGAAACGCAAGTCATCGACTATACCATCAAACATATTCTTTGAAGAAATTAAAGCAAACTCAGATCAGGCCATTGCCGATCTATTTGCTAAATTTTTTCAAACGACTTATAGTCCTTGTTTTCAACTAGTCGTCATGCCTTACCCCTATCGGCTAAATGCCTCAAATTGCATTTTCATACCGGAAATCACTGAGAGTTCACTTCTGTGTGATCTTCAGGTTATTAAGCCCACATTTTCTCCAGGACCTGATGGAATACCAAGCTGTGTGCTTAGGTACTGTGCTCAGGATCTTTTGAAACCTTTACTTAAATTGTTTAGTTTGTCCGTGGAGCTATGCACTTTTCCAAAAATTTGGAAAGAGTCGTATATAATTCCTTTGCACAAAAAAGGAAATAAATATAATGCTCAAAATTATAGGGGTATCTCCAAGTTGTCTGCTATTCCGAAGATTTTTGAGAAACTAATAACCTCTCATCTTCAACATCTTTGTAAATCTATGATTTCACCGTGCCAGCACGGGTTCATGAAACAAAGATCTACCACTACTAACTTACTAGAATTCACATCATTTGTTATTAAGGGCTTTGTAGACAAATTGCAAACTGATGTTATTTACACCGATTTCAGTAAGGCTTTTGACTCTGTTAATCACCTCCTTTTAATACATAAACTTAAACTTTTTGGCTTTCCCCATAATCTTATTCTTTGGATTCAAGATTATTTAACTTTTAGAACTCAGAGAGTCTATTTTAATGGTTGTTTCTAAAGCGATCCAGGTCACTTCTGGTGTTCCACAAGGAAGTCACCTTGGGCCTTTATTATTTACACTCTTTATAAACGACCTTCCGTCCGTAATAAACCACTCACGGGTGCTGATGCATGCTGATGATGTGAAATTATGCATGCCAGCTGCAAATCTTCTGTCTGGTCATAGACTGCAAAGTGACTTAGACAATTTTCAAACTTGGTGCAGAGTAAATTTACTACATCTCAATTGCAGTAAATGTAAAGTTATGTCTTTTTATAGGCGAATGCCTTTTTTAATATCTATATTCTGGATAACCTACCACTTGATCGGATTGAAATGGTTGAGGATCTGGGTATCCTAATGGACCCAAAGCTTAAATTTGACAAGCATATTACGACAATCACAAATCGAGCATCAAGTGCCTTGGGGTTCATTAAGCGCTGGTCGAAGGAAGTCGACAACCCCTACATTACAAAAACTCTGTATATGTCTCTTGTTCGACCGATTCTCGAATATGGATCTTGTATATGGTATCCCAAATACAGGATTCATCAGGATAGAATAGAATCGGTACAAAAACAATTTTTGCTCTTTGCCCTTAGGGGTCTTAACTGGGATAATAGTACTAACTTACCTCATTACCACAGTAGACTTTAATTAATAAATCTTCCCTCTCTTACTAATCGTAGAACTATGCTCGCACTAACCTTTGTTCACAAATTAATACATGGTGAAATAGACTCCCCCGTACTTATTAACCAAATTAACTTTGCAGTACCCATTAGAACTAGTAGAAATTTTTTACCCATAGCCCTGCATGCTTGTTATTCTAACTATGCTAGTCATAACCCTTTTCGGATCTTATGTTCATTATATAATGATCTTTCCCACCTAATAACTAGTACCACTTCTGCATGCTTACTAAAAAAAATTGTCTTATGTCATTTGTCTACATGTTCGCGATCATCGTAGCCGCACGCAACGCGATGCGCCCCTCGGTCGGATTGGCGGGTGGTGGGTCGCTTTGTGCGAGGGTCCGCGCGTTGACAAGCCGGTGCTTGGTATCGTTGGGCCACTTGAATTTACTGTCCGTTAGTACATCTACGTCCAATAATAATAATAATATTTCCGGTACTCCGTACATATCAAATATTTGATCTTCCAAAAATTTCTGTATGCCTTTACTTGTGAATTTCTTAAGCGGATACAGCCAATGAAATTTGGATAAATGGTCAAGAACTATTAACAGACCAATATGCCCTTGTTTGCTTCCTAATATGTCAATGTAGAGACGTTGGGATTCTGCTTTTACTCCCATGGGTGGTTTTAATACCATGTTTGGCGCTTTTGTGACTTTACACACGTCACATCTTCTAACAAATTCTGTTACTTGAGATCTCAGGATACCATCCCTGGCCAAAATAAATGTCTACGAATCAAATCTAAGGTTTTTGCCATCCCTCCATGAGCTAAAACTGATGCATGTGCACGATTAATAACTTGAAAAGTCAAACCAGGTGTAATCCATAAATTCTATGCATTTTGTTCGGATACTTCTGTACCATCTCTATGCTCTGTTCGTTTGTACACAAAACCGCCCAAGACCTTCACATCTGGATATGAACCTTTTTTTTCGTAAATTTTACGCTGCGATTCAGCATATTCTGGACTTTTAAAACAAATGGAAGTTAAATCAACATCAGGTCCAAAATTGTCTAACGCATTATTCTCATCGTAAAACATTCGCGATAAGGCATCTGGACCTACATGATCTCGTCCCTTTCTATGACTCACGTTGAAGTTATAGCTCTGTAATTTCATCGTCCATCGTGCTAACCTTCTCTTCAAGTCTGCTTGTCTCATCAGCCACGCTAAGCTAGAGTGTTCTGTGATCACTTCAAATTCTTGCAACTCTTGGTAACACCGAAATTTCTCTTTGCCTAATAGCACTGCTAAGCATTCTCGCTCTGTAACGCTATAATAATGTTGAGCAGAATTGAGTTTTCGTGACATAAATGCTATTGGTTGTTCTAAGCCTTCATCTGTTAACTGTACCAAGACTGCACCAACACCATAGTCACTTGCATCACAATGTAAATAAAACTTTTTACTAAAATCTGGGTTTCTTAATACTGGAGCAGAAGTTAATACCCGTTTTAATCGGTCAAAAGCCTCTTGGGCTGCTTCTGTCCAAATAAATTTGTGTTTATTTGTAAGAAGATCCGTTATAGATGTGGTTATTGTAGCAAAGTTGCCAATAAACCTCCTATACCATCCTACTAATCCTAAAAATCTTCTGACTTGCTTCACGGACTTTGGAACCGGCCAAGATAAGATTGACTCAACCTCGCATGGATCCGTTGATATGCCTCCACGTCCTATGACATATCCCAAATATTTTACTTCCATAACACAAAAGTGGCTTTTGTTCAAGTTAAGCGTTAGATTCGCTTTTCGAAATTGTTCCGCCAGTCTAATCAACACTGTTACATCATCTAAATATCCAAAACAACAATTCTTTAAGTCTGCAGGTATAACTTCGTTCATCAGTCGAGACATCGTCTGTGGAGCGTTACATAACCCGAAAGGCATAACTACAAACTGATATAAGGGTCGACCTGGAATTGTAAACGCAGTAATTTCTCTAGAGGCTTTAGATAACGGAACTTGCCAATATGCATCTTTTAGATCAATTTTTGATATAAAATTTGCTTTGGGCAACCGTGCAAATATGCCATCTATGTATGGTAAAGGATACGCATCCTTTCTAGTACACTCGTTTACTTTTCTTGCATCTAAGCATAATCGAACTTTCCCTAGTTTCATTACCATCCTCATAGGTGAACTCCATGGGCTGTTAGACTTTTCTATCACACCTAAATCAATCATTCTGTCTATCTCTATATACATAAGTTTTTCCACACCCGGTGATACTGTGTATAATCTCTGTTTAATCGGTTTTGCATTTCCGACCTCAATTTCGTTGTTCGAAACTAGGAAATAATGTTAACACTGTATTTAACTGGCTTCGTTGAAAGTCCGTTAAAGGATATGATACATTTTGTTCCTATATCAGACTCCTGGTTTTCATAATCGAGTGCTGTGATTATTCCTGGTGCCAAACTAAACTCTTTCCAAAAATCGACACCCAATATAACTCTTTTGTGAATTGATGGAATCACAAAAAATTTAATCTGTTTAACTAGATCCTTATAGTGTACATCTGCACAAAAGTATCCTATGACAAGATGCGCACGACCATCTGCTGTTTTCACAGTGGATGAAACGCGTTGATATTGTGAGTATTTAGGCCAATCTATAGACGCTAAGCCCGACCCACTCAACTAATATTCGTTCCTGTGTCAAGTAAACCTTGTTCACAAAAATCTAGAAACTTAACTTCAGCATATAATCTTCCGTCAGTCGATAAATTAACAACTGATGATACCAACAAATTTTTGATTTTATGTATCTTATTATAAAAATCACGAATACGTTGAGTTATCTTTAAATATTCTTTTCCTCACTTGCATATATGCGCGTAAACGCTCATGATACGGACGAATCGGACACATATTGGAAATTTTAATGCCCTCCTGTTCTATCTTAATATCAGCTTTCGGCACTAAATTTTACACGTCCGGTTTTACGGTAGCTGGTTCTATTGACCTAGCTACTGTTTGTTGTTATTCGAATTTGGTTACTGTTTCGGGGCCACTTGACTCTGGTTGCCAAATGAACTCACCTGCGAGTTTCCCGCTCGTTTTGCAAGGCATACAGGACAAGTTGGTTTGTACACTTTCTTTGCGCCACAACCATAACAAAATATTTTCCGTTCCTGCAAACACATATCCCAGCCATGACCTTCTTCGTCACAGTTCCAACATCTATACACTCTTCTTGGTGTTTGAATTGCTTCTACTTCGAAATTTGGCTCATCTAATTGATCTTCCCCAACAGCTGCAATTATTCGCTTTGGAACAGCGTTTGCCGTGAAGCTTTTTCCAACCCGCTTTCCTTGGTAATTCTGCAATAGATTTTCTCTCATTTGTATGGTTTTCCTGAGGTGAGCCACTGAATGTATTCGCACATACAATAATTCCTGCCTTATCTCAAATACAAGATTTCTGGTCAATATCTCCAACAGTTGCGCTTCTTCTATCGGTTTTGACATACGAGATGCAATCCCCATAATGCCATCATAAAAAGATTCAAAAGATTCATTAGTCTGTTGCTTCCTCGCTCGAATGTCTTCTAAGACATCGAAATCGTTCGTGTAGTTGGTATACTGCCGTTGTAACGCCTCACTAAACTCACTCCATATAAATCTAGGCGAGTCTCGACGATAACGCCAATACCATTCTCTAGCTTTTCCAATCATTAACACATGTATGTTTTTACATACTGCTGCAAAGTCGTTATCTAAGCAATCTTCAGTAAGTGAGCGAATTCTGTAGACAAATTCTTCTACCGTTCCCTTTTGTTGAGCCATCGAATTTAATGTTTCAACTATGCATAACCTGTGCTACTTTATCCGGCTGAATACGACTGCTTCGGCTAGTTCTTCTGTCTTCAGTTGGACTTAAATCCGGTTGCGGAGATTCCAAACCTTGACCTGTACTTGCTCGAAATCGTTCTTCTAGAATCTAGATGAAGGTTGCTAAGTCTGCGATTTATCAAACTATCCATGTGCTCAAATATTCTTTTATAGTCAATTTCAAGAGAGCGTGCATTTGAAGGAATACGAGAACCTGCATTTGATCCAGGTTGTCCCGTCCGATCTTGGCCATTACCATTTTTTCGTGGTCTCCCTCCTTTCTTTGCAGTATTAAGTTCAGGGTGTTCTGCATTCAATACTTTCGATACCGCTCTGGCCTCTGCCACTTGCTCTTGCCTATAGCTGCCTGCCGGTTTTGTTTTCCCCCTTGTACCTGCTTATAGCTGCCGTCGGTGTTTTGTCTACCCTGCTGTCAGCTTCTCCTTGCCTAACCAATACCAAGTCATCAATCTTCGCAACTTGCTTACATTGTGGACATTGGTTATATTGAACTATCCAGTCCTTGATGCAACTCTCATGAAAATTATGTTTGCATCCTGTTTTAAATACTTGTTCCTGAAGTCCCCTTAACGGTCTTTCACAGATGTTGCATAACTTCACAGTTGCTGCATTATCTGTTTCAAGCATTCTTAAATCTTCTTCACTTCTATTTAATTCCATTTTTGCGGTATTGAAGAAGCCTTTACAATAAAATTTTGTTTCTATATTCTAATAATTTAATTGTTTCTCTTCCAGTAAATGATTGTGTTTATCTAAATATATTTATAAACCTTCCTTATGCGAAATAAAATGTGTATCCTTTTTAAAACCAAGTAATCTTGTTACAGATTTTAATTCAATTTCTCAACTCTTAGTTTTAAATTTTATTATCATTCTATCAATCCCAAAACTAATAAATCTAAGCTGCGGTTATTATCTCGGTCTACGCCAAAAGTAATAAAATCCCATTCATTCGAATTAATATTTAAAGAACGACAATGACAACAATAAAATTTGATAAGAAAATGCAAAGCAATTGAGTTGGACGTTGTCGAAGGCTAGCCCCAATCACCGTATTCCGAAAACTCTTGCTTGCTGACTATAAATATTATATTTTACAATACAATATTAACCAATTTTGAACAAACTTGCGCGGACTATGTTGTGGGCAGCGCCTCAATGCATTGTAATTCCAGCAACTCGCTTGGACAAATTAATATGAACGCACAAAATTTTATAAGAATTATATAAGTTAAATTACTTTTTATTTTTTAATCCGGGGCCTGTTTAAATTTTAACGTAAAACAAAGAGCACAAAGAGAATAAAACCTTGAGTTGACTTGAATCTGACATTATAAAAATATTCGCTGTTCGAACTGCTGTTGGTAATGCAGCATGGCTCTTCACCCACCGTACCTTTGAGCTTTCTTATTCCAAATATTTTGAAAACTCCCAAACCGAACTACACAATCAATTTACTTTCGAGGAAACATTATTTTTATTTCAAGCATTCATAATGCACTAGAATACCTATACAAATTCAGGAACACTTCTCGCATTATCTTATAATACTAATTGATCTTATAAATTACAATTCTCTTCATTTTAACACTTCATTGGTCCTGTACAAAAATTTTTTTTTTAACTCATTTAATTATATTGGCCTTAACATTAATATTTGTTTCAAGAAAACTTCACTACTATTCGTGCACGCTGTTCACAATGCATATTTTCTCTTTCTATGTTTCTATCGTATCAAGCGTGCATCACGCGGATTCATTTTCATTTCTTATATAATTTAAATTTACATTTGATCCAAATTAATATTGATCCAAATTTTATTTATTTTTTTTATATGTTCATTTTAAAAATTATTATTTTTAGCTTTTCACATTTTTATACCCTGATCCCATTAAAAATGGGGGACTCTTATTTTTAGAGTTGTTATCATTGTTGACATTTTTTGCTATAAAATTATCAATTTCAATACATTATTAAAATCGCAAACAAGGAAGTTCTTTGAGCATTCGTTTTCATTTTGATCGATTTTTATTTAATTTCTTACTACAAACTCTGGTCTTAGACGACGCACAACAAATTGGCTCATAAATATTCTATAAACAGCAATCAAAGCGCACTAAAAACTTTTGCGAAATGACTTAAAATTGTGTTGTCGTGTCAATAAATGAACAATAACCGATGAACATTTAATAACGTCACGTTTTCCGTATGAAGGATTATGAAGGAGTCGGTATGTACATGTGTATTGTATGAAGCACAAACCAGAGGGGAGCAAATTATAACAAAACCAAAACATTATAAAAATTATAACAAAAACGTGTCTGGAACCCAACTCTATATTAAGTTTTAAAGAAGATTGGCTACAGGGCATGTGCAAGCGAACCGTGCCAGTACTCAAAGACTTCAGGTACAAAGATGATCAACATGATTGCTGTCTACGTTGATGACTTGCTGTTGGCGTGCTCGACATGAATGAGATGAAGGTGACTAAAAAGGCTCTTGCTTGTGAATTTCAGGTTGTCGATAAAGGATCAGTAAAAAAATCTTGGTTTTGAAGTGAAAGGAAAAGGCGATTCGTGTTGGCCAGAAGAAACATATCATGGGACTGCTTCACGAGTTGGGAATGGACACTTGTCGCACGACGTCGATGCCATTAGAAGCGTGTAAGCGTATTGATGTGATAAAGTACCATGTGTCTTTTGATCCCTAATGTCTCGCATTGTGCGCTCGGTGTCAAAACTATCTCTAAAGAACTTGGATCCACACATGTAGCAGCGGCAAAGAATGTGCTACGATATCTGTACTCTACAGCAGATCTGGCGTTGGCCTTTTAGAGAACCAACGCTCCGCGAACGCAGATTGGGCAGGCCATCCAACGGACAGGAAGTCCTAGACAGGCTACGCATACGTGTGGGGCAGTTCTGTATTTTCGTGGACATCAAAGAAGTAGAAGTCAATTGCACTCAGCAGTTCTGAGGCAGAATACATGGCCCTTTCCGATGCTGCGAAGGAATCGGTTTACTTAAGAAAAAAAAAAAAAAAATGATATTATATATCAAACTAAAATGTGTAACTGTACTTGGCGATAATGTAAGCGCTTGGTAAGAAATCCTGTTTATCACGCTAAAAGCAAACATGTTGATGTTAAATACCACCATGTAAGAAATAGCTATCTACAAAATGTAATTTATTGAAAGTACGGTCCAACTCAAGAAATGATTGCCGAATTACTAACTAAAAACTTGTCAAAGGTAAATCATGTAAAATGTTCTGTGCTGCTCGGCCTAAAATAATTGTATGAATTGAGGAGTGTTAAGTTGGCAATCCCCAAAATGTATAATGTATAAAGATATACTCGATAAGCTGTTAATAATAAATTGGGCTCCAAGATCAGCCTCCAATAATCCGTAGTCACAAGTAATATCAAAAATAATCAACTATTGACTATAACGGAAATAAAACATTGACATATTGGAAAAAAGTTTTCATTTGCGTCGGTAGAAAAGCAGCGCCAGCAAAAGATATTAATTTCAAATTCAAAGGACACATTTTGCATGCTCAAGGCTAAAAGTACTATATACATATTGAAGAGATAACAACAAGAAAACAAGAGTTTTTGCTTAACTTTTGCTTCCGTCTGCAAATAAGCTAGTATGCAGTTTTATGAACTGGAAAACATGTATTTTAATTTTTTCATGAAACGTGTAAAAATATTTTAAATTAGCATAGCGATCTAGGTCGATGTTGACATGTCCGTCTGTCCGTCAGTAGGCCTATCCATTTCACTTTATGCAAACTTGTCTCTTAGCTTTCGAAGTATGTATACAACTCTGGTCATGGTTTTATTTTGCTGCAGTAAGATCGTTCGTCGAAATCGGCCAGATCGGACAATTATATCATGCAGCTATACAAATGCAAAAATTTCTCGATATTGTCAATTTCAATTTTGTTGCTTCACCACTTTAACTTTTCCATGGTAATGAATTTACTATCAAGACTGTAAATATATGTTTCGAATTAATTGCGGTAACGCAAAAACCAATAAAAGAAAACGTCAGTCTGAATGGCACTACACCCATCTTTTTCTGAGACACAAAATATTGATTGGGCTCTAGTACATTTAACTAAGCAGAATCCGTATCTTCGTACTCGGAATCATCATCTTGAGCATCGTCAGTAATATCTAAATAAATGGTTTCGTCCTTGAAAAACAAGTGCTCCAGTAATTCCATTTGGGTCTGCAAAATAGCCGCAACAGTGAACAGTCTTTCAATATGAAGTTTATAATTTGCGTGTTTAAAATTTTCACTGCCAGTTTCTGGTGCTTTCACACCATCTGAAAGTGACTTCGATAACGCACCGTAGTTGCTTTTTGAAGACAATAGATCCTTATTGTCTAAGACCCGTTTTATGTTCTCGGAAACTGTGCGGTTATGTTGCTTGTAGGCCTTATTAAAACATGGTTGGTTTTGAAAGAATCTAAATATACCAGCATATTCGACCCGCAGGAATTGAAGAAAGTTAATGCGGCGCACATTTTTTGCATCGTGCTGGTTCTTTGCATGCATAAAATAATCGTTAATGGTTGAAACGAACACATTCATCATCAGCAAGACAACGACAAAAGTCAGAACGAGATAGAGAAGCATACCTAGAAATTGTCCACCGTAAAATAAATCATTTGGCGAGATATGGGAGCTAAAGCCAAAGGAAAAACACAATGACGTTGCAATGCTCTTAAAGAGTTGGCTAAAGCTGAGCGCATTATTACCGTTGATAATGACACTTGCCATGCCAAACCCTGTTAAAAATATAAGAATTATCATGGCAGTGCTAGCCAGGGCCTGCCACGCCGAGTACAACGTGGCCGAGAACAGCTGAAAAATCTTGGCAAACTTCAGCACTCGCCACAAGCGCAAAGTGGTGAAACAAACGAGAAAGCCAATCATAATGTTGGTCACTTCAAGCAAGCGTGACGGCAAGCGAAAGTCAAGAAACTCTAGTTTGCTAGAACTCTCCACCATAGCGAGCAGGTACGTTACAATAATTCCCTGTACGGTTACTAGAATAATCACAGTGATGTTAAGCACCAGGATTATCAAGTCCAACTTGGTCCACATACTTCGCAGCTTAAAGGGCTCAAACCACAGGGTAAGTACCACAGTCTTGGCAAACTGTATGACCACAATGACATAAACCACGAAAATTATCAAGCCAATTGTTCCTAGCTGAGCAAGTAATTGCAGTTTAGCACTAACAATGCTCCCTGTGGACACAATCGTTCCAAAGGGCGTCTTTTCCACAACTAAAGTACAAATGGTGAAAATATTTGCATCCACATTGAAGAGCGTAAAGTCCATAAAAACAGCAGAGGTGTTGTACGTAAGCCAATGATTCTTCTCAAGGTAGTTAACCACCTTCATACTATTGTTATAGCTGCGTGATAGCAGCGTTATATAGCCTTGCAATTCTGGATAATGCTGAAAGTAACCAGCATATTCGAAGTTCAAAAAAATCTTATCCGCTGCACTAAAAGTTGGGCTAATGGGCAGCCAGGGTTCATATATTCTCCAATATTTATCTGTGTATTGCATCCTATAATAGGGCAATTTCCATTTGGGCATATAGTCAAGATTTGAAAACTCGACGGGATCCCAGCCCGTGTGAAAATTTTCCTTTTTGCGCAGCTGGCGCAATCGCACAACTCCCAATTTGCTAGTGTGATCGCCATACAACCAGTTATGATTTCCTGTTTGGGTAGTGTTTGGCTCAAAGGTGCTCACAAGCGAGGACTCAATAAACGAATACACATCGTTAAGCTTAAACACTGATTTCAGCCCCATGGAGTGCGTTAGATTGTTCATAAAGAGCTTCTTTTGGGCATCGGTGTTGTAGTAGAGTAGTGTATCTCGAGTCACAAGCACCAGGCACATAAGTAGAAAAAAATATTTGCCATAGAGCATCAGGTCCTTTGCAATGCTTTGATACATCAGATTAAGTTTCTCGTTGCGATGTTCTTCCGTCACCAGCAGCTGATAGCGCAACGTATTAAGTCGCATCTTCAGGTAATCTGTGCGTGTGTGGATATTTGCATCCCTGTCAGTGCTATAGGACGCCAGTTTGCGCGGCCAGAAGGCCCTATCAACTGCCAACAGCAGGAACTTTATTGTATCGCCAACAAGAAACAGTATCACAATCACGAGAAGCACACTCACCAGAATCGATCTAATCTTCGTTGACTCGTGATAAAATCCAGATAGGAATATGATAAGACATACACAAACAAAAATCAAAAATGCAATAATCACGGTAAATATATTTTTTTGTAGAAAGGCAATCATTTTAAAATGATTAGGGTTTTGAATAAATAATATTTTTTTTTGAGATAAATACTATTTACAAAACAATATCACCTTATTTTACAGCAGCGTCAAAGAGCTCTAAGACCTACTCCATTTGTACATTATTACGGAGGTTTAAAAGTTGTTTCAAATTTTGAATCGATAGCAATAAAATCTTGAATTTGCAAATTTGGAAATTGCGTTTGAGACGATAGACAAAATAATGCAAATCTGAGAAAAAGGGATGGAAATCGGTTGAGAAACACTGGAGATATGGAACATTGGATTTATGTCAAGTTTGCAATATACGCATACATACAAAAATAATAAATGTGTGTGAACATATACTTCCAAGATCTGACTTTACGCGTTGAGTCTGAGCTCAGGGTATCTTCTAGTCGGGATTTCTCGACTAGAACCCTCTGACTTATTATTTTTGTGCGTTAAGTTTCTGTGTTAACTTCGCGGCTTTGTGCAAATAAATAGTTTTGTGACTTTGAGTATTATCAGTTTGTGTAAAACCCAAAGTGAACATTAAACAACAAACTGCATACCAAGCATTCTGCTCAATTTGCTCAGTTTGCCTATCGCCAGCTAATCTTTTTTGTTTTTTGTATTTTCACGTTTACGCTCTCTGTGAATAAAACCGTTTCTTGACGCCTTTGTAGTCTTACGCGTTTTTATACCCTGATCCCATTAAAAATGGGAAAAAAGGGTATAATGGTTTTGTGCAAAAGTATGTAACAGGCAGAAGGAAGCATCTCCGACCCTATAAAGTATATATATTCTTGATCAGCATCAACAGTCGAGTCGATATAGCCCTGTCCGTCTGTCCGTCTGTCTGTCCGTCCGTCTGTACGTATTTATGAACGCGTCGATCTCAGAGACTATAAGAGCTAGAGACTCCAGATTTGGAACTTAAGCTCGCCTAATCCCTAGGCAGTACAAGTTTGGATCGATAACAACAAAATCCTGAATTTGAAAAACTTTGAGATGAGATTTAAAACAATAAACAAAATAATGACAGTCCATGAAATTTTTATTGAAATCGGTAAAGAAACACCGGAGATATGGGACATTGAAGTTGTGGATGCAGTTTGCAGTATATGCGTACATAAACACACATATACCTGCAAGCACTGACTGTACGCATAAAGTATAGGGATCAGGGTATCGTCTAGTCGGTGTTTTTCCACTAGAGCCTTCTTACTTGTTTTAATAGAAACAGTTAGAAAAACTAGAAACAATGTTAAAAAACTATAAAGTACTATTATTCTCTAATACCGAAAGTGTTTTATATATTATCTAGAAATACATACATTTGTATGTAACCACAAACGACCGTACATAACGAGGCCCTCTTTGGTAGTAGCCACTCATTAGCAGCGGAATATTGTTGCCCCAAGCATTGGGTAGCCTCTGGATGGGCGGATTTGGGATTATACAATGTTCAGTAGCATATGGTTCAACTACGGGTGCAAACTGTTAAATGCAATCATTGAGATTATCGGCTTCATTCAGTAAATACGGCTTAACCAACATTTCGCCTTTAACGTTCTGTAGAAACTCCAAGATCTTACATTACATCTTAGATTTTCCGCAAGACGTTGTGGAAAGTTGGGTACACCACACTGTGCATAACAGCACAGGGCATGTCCCGACTGCATGATAGCCTTTTGAAAGAGTCCATTCGCTTGGGGACATAACATAAGATAATGCACAGAGGAGGCGCCTGCACTCTCTCCAAACGCCGTTACGTTCTTGGGATCCGCATGAAAACTGGCCGAATTGAGTGTTATCCATTTCATAGCCATTAGCTGATCCTTGAGTCCCGGCACACCCACAGCGGGATCCTCGAGACTGAGAAATCTCAAAGGTCCCACACGATACGATACCGTGACGATAGCCACATCGCGCATCATAAAATAGTCGGGACTGTGCTGACCCCTTCTCAAAGCCACCGCCAAAGAAGTATACAATCATTGGCAACGGATTCTCCATTCGAAACTGAAACAAGCAAATATATACAGAAAATATAAATAAATTTCTATGAATGAACTTCAATTCGCAACAGCAAAGCACTCTTTAATCGGCAGTGTTGACTTACCGATTTAACATATACATTCAGGTACACGCAATTCTCGACGCCTTCAAGTTACTTTGTGAATTTTTTCTCGCCCTTCTCCGACACAGCAACAGCTTGTTTTATAGGTGATGTAATCATCATTGTAGATGCTGATACAACGGTATCAATGGTATTTCCTACATCGTGAACCAGACGTAAATCATGAACCATACGTACTAGCCCCAATCGAACTTCAGATTTAGATAAATCACGTCTATTCTCATAAAAAGTAAAAAGCTTCTAGTTGAAAAATCCCGACTAGAGGATACCCTTAACCCGATAGAACTTTCGCATGTTTTTTAATCCACATACGTGGGTGAGTACGTAAATTTTATTAAGGATTTTTTGAGGGTTATAGCATCTGATAATTTTACAACTTACCTCACAACTGCGTCAGTCTGGCTAATAAACTTGTAAACCTTTTACTCAAAAAGTTTCTCGTCTCGTAAATTTCGTGGCGGATGAAATACCTGAAAAACAGGCAGAGTATAAAAACCGTGAATTATCCTTCAAAATTAATTTTAAATTGTTGCGATAAACTGGAAATTAAGTGTTAAAACAACTGCTCGTGAGCATATGTATAAGTTATTCATTTAACCCATTTGGTATAAAAGCTTATCGAGCATTTAGAAATGCTATTCGATTATTATTTAATTAGCACTTAGAAATGCTATTGTATTAATTTGCCGACGATGGTCGGACTTGAATTATTTCGGCCGACGGTAGGTCTGGCCACTGAGTTAACTAAAAACACGAAACACTTTTCAATATTATTAGACGTCGAGCGTCTTACTTTATTGATGCCGAGATTTAGACTAAAAACTAAAATACAAATACAAGTGTTAGGAAGCCTAACATAGAAGGAACGCTAAGCCTCGCATGAAGTGCTGAGCCTGGCATTTCCCATGATAGCGGCCACACGCATATGTCGAGATTGCCGGCTATGTGACCCTCTCAAGTGCTCATGGTGACATATTGATCACTTGAACTAAACGTCGATGTTCGTTGAACAAAGATCAAAGGCTCATGGTGTCCTGTTCACTTGTTCAACCGAACGTCGATGATTATTTATGGCCTTAAGAAATAAGAGCTGCTGAGCTCTGCATGTTTACTCTTATCGCATACAAAGTAATGACGTAGTGTCGTATTTTATTTTATGATAGCTCTGCATGTTTGCTCCTATCGCATACAGTGTAATAATGTATTTTATGATAGACAAGAAAAAGACAATCGAACATGCATTGTTGTAACTAATCTCTAATCTTATTTTACATACAAGAATTCAAATAGATATTAGTTAACTACCCCCCCCCCCCCCTCAAGCTTAAGGCCGTCCCTGGCCGATTCAAATTCGACGATGGACTGCTTAATACGTTCTGCGTTTTTCCTCGTCTTGATGATCCACCAAAACGCAATGATGATACCAGCAAGTGCCATAAGTATCAATCCTATGGTATGGATAACACCTAGCGTGCGGTTGGTATCGAGTTCCTCCTTGAATGCCTGAATGGTCTCCAAGTTGCGTCCGTTCAATCGATGGAGGTATGGGAGACTCAGGATGTTGTGGCTAGTTGTGATGTTCAACAGAGGGGATTTTGCAACTCCCGGCACTTTGTTTTGGATATTGTCTCGGTTGACAAACAATGACCCATTTATTGTAGCTCGTTCCTCGAATGTGACGAGATACGTGCCCCGTATCTGAACTTCGGAACCATTATCCAAGCACACCTTTGCCGGGTGATCGTTGATGATGATAATCCCATCATCCACGTGCGTGATGGGCTCCAAATTGCTTGGCTGTGACTCACAGTGCGCTACCACCTTCGAGTGGAGTTCGCTGGCGCATGAGCTTCGTTTTGACAGTCGGCAAAAAGTGGCCGCTGGTGAGGCGGTGCAATCTTCGACAGCGTGGATTTCCTTCCCGCATTCCGCTATTACATTGTCTCTTATACGTAATATAATGTTTTCTTGTACTACAGGGAAAATAGTAATTTTTTTACAGGCTAACTTAATTTTTGGAAATTTAATGATAAAATGAAGAATGTTAGCGGACTGAAGTACTTTTATGGATGAAACGGACATAAGATCCCCTATGGGGGTATTGGTGGGCTCTTCAAGCCAAACTGATTTCAAGTCTGAATGATCTAAAATGTTTGGGTTAACAATGCCAATTTTTGCAAGCGATACGGCGAGCATTAAATTTTGCAACTCCATCATAAGCATTCTGTTTCTTGCTAGCAGTGTCTCATACAGGTGACCGGAGTCAATTGCAGAGCTCTTGGCTGCTTTAAGAATTTTATTAACAGTGTATGTCAACTGATTGATTTGATCTTGAACCTTAGTGTTGATTTCTATCTGCCTGTTGCTTGAACTAACTAGTTGCATTTCCGTAAATCTAATCTGCTCTAAGTCATGGGCATCCGGCGTGCCTGCTACGACCTTCAACATGGAACCCAGGAAGTCTAAGCTCCTAGCTACCCTGTGATGTCCGCCTAACGCATCTAATAAATCTCGGAGATGAGAAGTGTCCACGTTTAACAATTTCCTCATGTGTAATTGCGAAAACTTGTCAGATAAACTAGTTGTCTCCTCTATCATACGCTTGTATTCAGAGAGATTCGCTGAATGTCTTACATAAGCGAACTCTTCCCACACGAGAATTTGGCCATCAATGATGGGGATATACCTGGCATGTGAGTAGTCGGTGATGTGCGCCGAGGCCAAGGACAAGAAGAAGAGAAAAGGGATTCCGAACCTGAGGAAAAGAATATTACGTTGAATCCCACCACCACAAAGGGAATACTTAAAGTGAAGAATTAATAATAGGCTTATTTTATGTTGTCCTTGTGGACCACCCTCCCTTTAATGAGGACCGTGGTCCCCAGGTCTGCTTCTACAACCTTCTCCTCACACAAAGGTGTGAGCTTGTTTCCAAGTCTCCTATTCGACTTTACCAAGACTTTCTCTCCCACTTCAAAGACCCTGTTTTGCCGAGAAGAATTTTCTCTGGCTCTGAGCGCGATCTGGGCGTTTTCTATTCTACCTTGGATCCCTTCTTGCGGTTCGTCTGGGTGCGCCTGAACAACGTCAACTGGTCTTTTATTGATGACCGAGTGAATTGACCTGTTGTACTCAGCCGTAGCTAGTAAAATTACCTCTACAGTGTCGGTTATGCCTCTGTCTATTTTTAGACACCTGGCTAGTTCCAGCAATGTGCTATGGAAACGTTCAACTTGCCCATTAGAGGTACTGTGTAGGGGTGGCGCGTTTGAAATGCTGACTCCGAAATGGTTGGTCAGCATGGAGGAGATCGTGTGTGAGTTTAATGATGGTTCATTATCACAATAGATACCCTTTGTTTTTGGGAAAAACTCATGAGTTGAAGCAAAGCTGGCTTCAGATCTTCAATGGTTCTTGATTGAATAGGCTGTACTACAGCACATGCATGTGAGGAAAAATTTCTTATCCGTAGAAAAGATATCTACGTGCAGCATTTCCCCTGTGTTTGAAGGAATTGGTGTCAAACCAAGCTCCTGCTTTTTCGGATGTCTATCATACTTAGCTCTAACGCATGTTCTACAATTCTGAACAATCTCGCTCGCTAATTTCGACATTTTAGGAAAATAGTATTCCGAAAGCACCTGTTTCACATTCTCCTGGGCTGATCTATGAGCTCTATTATGCTCAGCCGTAAGGATTTCCCTCCTTTCATCCATTCTGAATATGTCTACTACTAGATTCTTGCAATGCCAGAATTTTGTGGATGGGAACCTTCTTACTACTTCATCTTGTATCACCGCTAGAGTGTGAAAATCGCAATGGAAGGCGTTTACGCCTTTTGGTGTGATTACCTCTTCAAGTTCGTTAAGTAACGATTCTTTAGAGGTGAAGTTAATTGAGAAGCGCTTTTTGTTCCCAAATAAAATGAAAGTTTGTTTCGATGGGGAACGCGCCTCCTCAATGATTATCTGGTTCTGGAAACAGTTTAATGGCTTATCCGTTGTCTCTATGGTGTAGGTGAGCGAAAGCTCACTGTGAACCGTTGCCGCACACGACTCAGCGTCTTGTTCTTCCAAAACATTAAGCTGTTGTCTGGACAGGGCATCTGCAACCAGATTTTCTTTGCCTGGTTTATAGAAGATTCGCGCGTTAGATTCATCTATGCGCGCCTTCCACCTTTTAATCTTAGCGTTAGGATTGGATTCCGACACGGCAAAGGTTAAAGGTTGGTGGTCGGTAAAGATATTTATATCTTTAACCCCATACAGATAGTGCCGCAATTTGTTGAGGGCCCATATAATGGCCAATAATTCGCGCTCGTTAGTCGCGTAATTAACCTCGCAGTCCTTCAATGCCCTTGAGATCATTGTAATCGGACGACCCTCTTGGGCCAATACTGCACCTATACCGTAGGCTGAAGCATCTGTCGTTAAATCAAATGGCTTCTTATAATCTGGGTATCTGAGCATTACGTCTTCAGAAGCCAGTATGTTACACAATTTCTGAAAAGCAGTCTTTTGTGCTTGTGAAAATTGAATCGGAATTTTCCGTGACTTGTACCTACTGACGGTACCATTTTCTCCTTTTAATATTTCTGAGATGGGTTTTGCTATTGCAGCGAAATCTCTGATGAAACATCTGTAATAATTCGCGAGGCCCAAAAATGACCTCACCTCGAATATTGTTTTGGGCTCTGGGAAATCTCTTATGGCCTTCACCTTTTCTGGGTCGGTGGTTGCACCGCCACTGGTGACTATAAACCGAGGAAGTTCACACTTTTTTTAAAAAATTGTGACTTTTCCGCAGATACCCTCATGTTTGCCTCGTACAGGCTTTTAAGGACCCAGTCTACATGTCTGACGTGGGACTCCTCATCTTGCGAAAAGATAATTACGTCATCGACGTAGACGTAACAGAATTTTCCTATCTTTTCCCGCAGTATGTCGTCGATGGTCCTTTGGAAAATGCTTGCCGCATTTCTAAGGCCAAACGGGAGTCTACGGAATTCATATTTCCCCCCATTCACCGAAAACGAAGTTTTCTCACGGTCGCGTTCTGCGAGAATAATCTGGTGGTAGCCAGACTTGAGGTCTAGCGTTGAAAAATACTTAGCTTTGCCTAAATTCCCCAGTATAAAGGAGATATTTGGCATGGGGTATTTGTCGGGTATCGTTCGTTCATTGAGCTTGCGAAAGTCAATAACTAAACGCATATTTCGATTACCCGCTTCGTCAGTGCCTTTCTTATCTACCACCCATATGGGATTATTGTAAGGGGAGACCGACTTTTGGATTATACCATTCTTAAGCAGATCTTGAATTTCTTTATTAACGAAATCAGCTGCCCCCATAGGATATGGATAGAGTCTGGTATAAATGGGCTCTTCACTTATTGTCCTGATGGTTGCTACCATCGATGTGTTGTAAGGCGCAAGGCTTCATTGGGGTTTGCAAATGCCTTTCTATTGCCCTTTAGTACTTTAAGGAACGCACCCCTTACTGAGGAGGGTGCATCCGAACAATCCACACTTGTGAAATTGACGTTAGTACAGGTGTGAAAGGAAATTTGTTCAACTTCTGTGCCCCATTTAAGTTGACCTGAAGCTAAGCATAATGATGCCCCTGCCTGTCTTAATAAGTCGAGACCTATTATTCCATCGAACGTAGATAGGTTCGAAAGAAGGAAAAAGGTTGCTTTAACCTTGAATAAGGAAACTAAACATTTATGGGTAATTGTAGTTTCTCCGTGAATTGAATGAATTGAAAACGGAGAGTCTACTGGGCGGACGCCTTTCAATCCTTTAAATGGTCGGATGAAATTTTTTGATGCGCCCGTATCAATAAGGAACTTCATGTCAAGCCCTGCTACTCTTCGTTCGATGACGGGTAGCAGGGATCTACCCCTAAAAAATTTATAACTTCCGAGTCATAGTTATACGAAGCCTCATCGTCAACTTCTGCTGCTGCGCCAGAGGCGGCATTTGCATATGACTCTTTTCCCTGTCTTGCCTCCTGCGTGATATGGTTCACCCTTTGCTGTTTTCTATGATCACGAGTTCTGTCAGATGTGGCTGTTCTTTTATTCGAGCGGTCAAAGGTCGGGTTCTGTTGATGGAACCTTGACAAGGAAGGATCTATATCCATAGGCTCTTGTGCATCGTTGTGCCCCTGTTGCCTATTACTGCGCTGGCTGAATTGGCCTTGCGACTTACGTTGCTTGCTAAAATGAGGATTCTTGGAGCCAATTGATTGCTCGTCTGAACGTTGGTAAGTTTTCTCCATCTGACGACCATTTGACTTGTTTTCCCTTATTTCTTGGCTTTTTGCAAAGTTATTTGCGAACGTGTACCTTTCATGGTTTGACTCTATCTCCTGTGCGAGCGCCAAAGCTGAAGGCAAATCCCTGGGCTTTGCCGCAAAGAGAACGTCTGTGAGGCTACGCTTAAGCCCCGATATGAATACGCGTAAAGCGTCTTCACGGAATTTCTCACACAAGCCCTTCGCTAATGACGGCTCATAGGACATGTTGACTTTATTGGTCAACAGCGTTAACTTTTTTTCGACCTCGTCATAATATTGCAATAACTGCTGGCCACCTTGTCTAAGTGTGCCTAGTTCTTGCTCAATGACGTGTATTGGTCGTTTGTCGCTGTAAGTAAAGTCAAGGCGACTTATTATGCGTCAAAATTCAGTACAGTGCCAAATGAAGCTAGTACTAACGCTGGCTCTAATTGCTTCTTGATAATGACGTGTATTGGCTGCCGTTATAAGGTCTGCAAATGTGGTAAGCGGCCAAGGCCGCCTGCCTCCAAGATCGACGTACGACAAGCATTTGACCGCGTCCAGCGGTTCGTCACAACGGACGTTATCTATTATTTGTATAGCCGTGTATATTTTTACTTCCGGGGCGACAATGCGTGCTGCCGCCAACTGGTCGGAGACCTCATTGAGTTTATTGATAAAGAGTTGTTTGTCCTGTTGGTGTAGGGCAGCTTGCTTAGCTAAGGCCGCCTGCACCAAAGAGTTAACCTGCTCAGCATTCATGCTGCTAGATATGAGGGAGGCTCTGGGTATTTTCTTTAAAATTGGAATCTGAAAGTCACCGTCTGACTCTGAATCACTAGAGCTTGGTTTGGACGTTCTATATTGGAGAAACGGTGAACTCATGGGTCTTTAATCGCTAATGAGACATGGCTAGAGGCCTCTATGCAATAAGATTGCAAACAAGTGTATTCACTAACTAGGAGCTCAATCAAATCAATCAACAAACAAACGCCTCGAGGTAATTTCTCGCATGCACCATGAAGAGCTAACCTGTATCTTCATATACTCGAATAATAAGCATGCAATCTACTTGATTTTTTATATTTCTTTATTTTTTTGAAATTGAAATCTTGAGTTGAAGTCGGAAACCGCTGTCTGTCCTGCGTAGAGCACTGTTGTTTTTATACCCTGATCCCATTAAAAATGGGAAAAAGGGTATAATGGTTTTGTCAAAAGTATGTAACAGGCAGAAGGAAGCATCTCCGACCCCATAAAGTATATATACTCTTGATCAGCATCAACAGTCGAGTCGATATAGCCATCCGTCGCGGTCTGTCCGTCTCGCGTCGATCTGAGAGACCTATAAGAGCTAGAGACTCCAGATTTGGAACTTAAGCTCGCCTAATCCCTAGGCAGTACAAGTTTGTTTTCGATTTTCGATAACTCTTCCCGTTTCCGATATACACATGGGATCGAAATCAACAAAATCTTGAATTTGGAAAACTTTGAGATGCAATTTGAATTATAAAACAAAATAATGAAATCTGTGAAATTTTTATTGAAATCGGTTAAGAAACACCGGAGATATGGGACATTGAAGTTGTGTATGCAGTATGCAGTATGCGCTACACACACACAACTTGCAAGCACTGATTGTACGCGTAGAAGTATAGGGATCAGGGTGTCGTCTAGTCGGGATTTCTCGACTAGAGCCTTCTTACTTGTTTGTTATAGTGTTTGTGTTTTTCAACAGTTTGTTTATCTTTATATAAACTTTAGCTATCTTCAGCCGTGATTTTAAACACTTGCTCGGATAAAAATTTTCCGAATCCGTTAATCGCGACGTATTTTTATATTTCACTTGCGATTCACTTGTTTCAATAGTGTTTGTGTTTTTCAAGAGATAATCGCGACGAGACCGAGATTATCAACACGCTTGCAGAGGTAACGAAGAACGAATTAGGTTTTGTTATGAACGCTTTTTTTTTGTGTTAAAAAAAAAAATTATTGTTATTTTTTTATTTTTTATTTTTTAATGCTTCAAATGAAGCCGCGTGGGTATCGATTATAATTAAGCCACGAGTTGGGCGCCAATTATTCATTTAACCAATTTTGTTTTGGTATAAAAGGTTATCGAGCATTTAGAAATGCTATTCGATTATTATTTAATTAGCATTTAGAAATGCTATTGTATTAATTTGCCGACGATGGTCGAACTTGAGTTATTTCGGCCGACGGTAGGTCTGGCCACTGAGTTAACTAAAAACACGAAACACTTTTTAATATTATAGACGACGAGCGTCTTACTTTATTGATGCCGAGATTTAGACTAAAAACTAAAATACAAATACGAGTGTTAGGAAGCCTAACATAGAAGAAACGCTAAGCCTCGCATGAAGTGCTGAGCCTGGCATTTCCCATGATAGCGGCCACACGCATATGTCGTGATTGCCGGCTATGTGACCCTCTCAAGTGCTCATGGTGACATATTGATCACTTGAACTAAACGTCGATGTTCGTTGAACAAAGATCAAAGGCTCATGGTGTCCTGTTCACTAGTTCAACCGAACGTCGATGATTATTTATGGCCTTAAGAAATAAGAGCTGCTGAGCTCTGCATGTTTACTCTTATCGCGTACAAAGTAATGACGTAGTGTCGTATTTTATTTTATGGTAGCTCTGCATGTTTGCTCCTATCGCATACAGTGTAATAATGTATTTTATGACAGACAAGAAAAAGTCAATCGAACATGCATTGTTGTAACTAATCTCTAATCTTATTTAACACACAAGAATTCAAATAGGTATTAGTTAACTTATATGTATAATCGGCTGCAATGTTATAGATTTTGACATATAATACAGGGAGCAGTGCGCTGCTAAAATTTCTGCAAAAATTAGGAATCACGCAATTCAAGATCTACCAAAAAGAAACTACTTAAAAATATTAATTTGCCAAAAACTAACGTTATTTGAGAACGCAAAAATCAAAAAAATACGTATTTAATGGTGCAGTAAAAATTACAGTTTGCACACATAATTTTCTTTTAATTTTAGTTTCTCACAATGTCAAACCATCATCACCAGCGGTCATTTGCGTTTATTGTTGTGCAATTATTTAAATATTTATCGAAAAGTGGCAATGGCAACTTAAAAGTTATTAAAGATAGAAAGGAAAACATGAAAGCTATACCTACTTTATATAAGATTGTTTTCATTTATGTCATAAATCACAAATTCATGACTATTCTTTTTTATAGATTTCTGTATTCCAACTCCGTTTTGTTTGTCAATTTTTTATACCCTGATCCCATTAAAAATGGGAAAAAACGGGTATTATGGTTTTGTGCAAAAGTATGTAACAGGCAGAGGAAAGCATCTCCGACCCTATAAAGTATATATATTCTTGATCAGCATCAACAGTCGAGTCGATATAGCCATGTCCGTCTGTCCGTCCGTCTGTCCGTCCGTCTGTCCGTCCGTCTGTCCGTCCGTCTGTCCGTCCGTATGTATGAACGCGTCGATCTCAGAGACCATAAGAGCTAGAGACTCCAGATTTGGAACTTAAGCTCGCCTAGTCCCTAGGCAGTACAAGTTTCTTTCCGATTTTCGATAACTCTTCCCGTTTCCGATATACACATGGGATCGATAACAACAAAATCTTGAATTTGGAAAACTTTGAGATGCAATTTGAATTATAAAGCAAAATAATGACAATCTGTGAAATTTTTATCGAAATCGGATAATAAACACCGGAGATATGGGACATTGAAGTTTTGTATGCACTATGCAGTATGCGCGTACACACACACACACACATATACTTGCAAGCACTGACTGTACGCGTAAAGTATAGGGATCAGGGTATCGTCTAGTCGGGATATCTCGACTAGAGCCTTCTTACTTGTTTTAATCTTATTTACACATTCTGTACATGTTATTTTGCGTGTCTTTATTCTCTTAAGTTAAGTGGAAAAATATCTAAGAGTTCTTTGTAAAATCTGAAAAAGTTAGACGTTTTTTCTTTAAAAAAAATTTCAAATTAATAAATACATATTAAATTTTTGTAATATATTAAAATATTTCTGGGGAGTCACAACCTACAATAGTAGGTTGTAAAGGTAGTTATAAGCTTAACAGGGTTTTTAAGTTTGATATAATAAAAAAAAAGTATTTCCGCATAAAAATAACATGCATGGTCATAAAGACACGTAATTCCACAGCAAATGTATGTTGGCATGCGGTAATTTGGGTGTCTGTCCTTGAGGTCTGTTTTTTATTTACCTTTTCCGATGCTGTTACCGTGGATGTTTCCCTGAAGTATAATTGCGGTCCTGTGGCCTTGCCGCACCAGGAACCACCCGTAAATGGTCTTCCCAGTTCGCTGAGCTGTCAAGTAAATAAGTGAGACTAAATTAATTTAATATCAAGTTAACTTTCCAGAAAATGTTTTGAAGTCAATACGCCAACGGCCAATTGATACTGAAGGTTAAGAGTATATTGTCTATTGAAATCAATATTGTGCAGCAAAATATTTTAAAATCTTTACCATGCATGTATAAAATAAAATAACACATGGTTTTGCAACATCTCAAGCACGAACCCTAATTCCTACCAAAACAAGGCCACTTCTGACAACAAGGAGATCTGGAGTATTTCTACAGCAGGGACAGGTTATAATCCTTCTTTCCCTGATAAGAATCTTGATTAGTAGCCTAGCGTTCGGTCATATACCGAGTACTTGGAGTATAATTAGGGTAGCTTTCCACCTTTTTAAAAGTATTAAAGCCTATATTTAAATTACATGTATTTTCTTGGACAAGCAAATTATTGCATAAAGGTCGGGCATAAAAACGCCAGAGCCTGTTAACTTTTTTAAAAAAAACAAGTAAGAAGGCTCTAGTCGAGAAATCCCGACTAGACGATACCCTGATCCCTATACTTTATGCGTACAGTCAGTGCTTGCAAGTATGTGTGTGTGAGTACGCGCACACTGCATACACAACTTCAATGTCCCATATCTCCGGTGTTTCTTAACCGATTTTAATAATATATTTTAATAACATTTCACAGATTCTCATTATTTTGTTTTATAATATCGTTTTGCTTTGTAACGCAACGGACGTGTTTTTTTTGCACTTCGCTTATTTTCGCATTTTGTTTATTTTACCGGCTTCTAAATTGTCCTAACTTTGTGCAAATATCAGTGTTGTGACTTTGTGTTTTCGACGGCGGTGTTAAACATAAAGAAACATTAAAAATAAATAACATATTTGCACTTTTAGAGCGAAAGTGTCAAAACACAACAACAAACTGCAGTACGAGCATTCTGTTTTAATACTCAGCTTGCTTTGTTGACCATATTTTTTGTTGCATTTTGTGTTTTTACTCTCGCGCTCAATTATATTTCTGCAGTGCTGCTTGTACTCTAAGTGCAAACAACCGTTTCTGTCTTCCGTGCTCTCTAACGCGCTCTCTTAGATTGGTGTTGGTCGCGGTTAGCTTATTCCGTTGTTGTTGCATTTTCGGTCGTCGCGCTCGCGTTGTACGTTTGTTTTGTCTTGCGGTGTTGCTTGTGCTCTAAGTGCAAACAACCGTTTTTGCCTTCCGTGCTCTCTTACGCGCTCTCTTCGATTGGTGTTGGTCGTGGTTAGCTAAATTGTTGTTGTTTGCGTCTTTGGTCATCGCGCACACGTCGGTACGTTTTGTTTGTCTTGTGAGTAGCAATTGTTTGTGTAGTCAACTTGTAAACAGCTTGTTTAGAGTGGACCCAACTCTCACCTACTGCGGTAAAATTGTAAAATTGTAATTAATATTTAGCTAAAATTTTTTTTTATTTTTTTATTAAAGTTCATTTGTCTGTTTATAATGTCTGTCTGTTGCGCCGAAAACTACCAGGTCCGACCCAATACTAAAATGGGCTTTATTGGCTGTTGGATGTGTACAAATGTGGCACATGAAAAATGTGCCGGATTAACTGGTAGAATGAGTGTCCTGTTTGTTTGGTCATGTTTGGAACGAAAAAAGAATATTAAGGATTTTACGAAATCTCAACTGGGCTTTGATGGTATTTTCGGGCAGCTTAAACAACTGTGTGAAAAATTCTCAGCGGTTGAGAAGAATCTCAATGAGAAAAGTCTCATGGATGAATCTCCCAAACGCAAAAGACCCAATGTTGTGTTGTCGTTGAATCCAAAAATATCTGAAAACGATCCAATCAAAGTCGGTCCGAAAAATTTAGAAAATTTAAAATCACCTTCTGTCCCTCCTCTTAATTCTGTCGGGATACAAAATGAAAATGCAACTTCTCCCATGGTAGTTGTATCTTCTAAACCCGGAAATTTAGTGTCCATGGAGGTTAGTAGTGTTGAGTTAATTCAACATGAACCTAACATGCCTACGGAACCAAATATCCCCCTGTCCTCGCCTGATCAAATTTCGGAATCAGTACAGGATATATTAAATAAATTTGTTGCAGTACCACCGAAAAAACAAATTTGTATTTCAAGGCTTCCCCCTAACTTAACATCAGAAGATGTCAAGGTCTACATCAAGGCCAAATCAAAAGCCAACATCACGGTGGAGAAATTTAAGTTCACTTACGAGAGAAATATCTCATCATTTAAAATTAGCGTCTCAGGTCAAGATTTCGACACTATATGTTGCAAGAAATTTTGGCCTGAACACACAATAGTTAAAAAATTTACCGCAAAAAAGAAAAATCGGCCTCCGATTTCATCAGCTCCCCAAATTAATCTAACTTCCAATCCCCCTCTCCCTTCTGTTAGCTCAAAAAACTAACAACCCACTTTTTACTGGGCTATCAGAATGTGAGGGGTATTTGTAGCAAGCTTAGTACCTTATACCTCAAGAGCCATACTTTTAACTGTCAAGCGATTGCCTTCACGGAAACATGGTTAAGGAAAGACATCCTTAACTCTGAAATTCTGTCCAGCAAATATTGCATTCACAGAAAAGACCGCGCTGTACGGCGTGGTGGTGGTGTGCTTATTGCTGTTGATGCTGACTATTCCTCAGAGACAGTAATATCTGATCTTTCGTCCGATATAGAATTTATTGCTGATAGGCTGTATTTCCAAGGAGTTAAAATTTTTTTAACCTGCTCCTACATACCACCTTCCTCAGACAACTCTGTGTACGAAGCACATTTGTCTGCCATTCGTTCTGTCTCAGAAATTCTCTCTGATCGTGACTTCTTAATTGTCCTCGGTGATTTTAACATTTCTGAAACCACTTGGATAGCCAGTCCTGATTCGTGTGCTTTAACCCCCACGGCACACAATGATTTTATCATTAACTTATTTGGACTGTCATTAAATCAAGTCAATGCAGTGCCAAACTCTTTAAATTAGAACTAATGGTCACTATACCTACACAGGTGAAACACTGTGAAGTGAATCCATTAAGTTATGTCCGTCAATTTCGCAAAACGAATTTTGAAAAACTAACGTGGGTTTTATCCCAGACTGACTGGTCTTGCCTTTGCGGGTCTGATGACTTGGATGTGGCAATCAGTATTTTTTACAATACTTTATACTCTGCATTTGATTTGTGTGTCCCTGTTGGTAGGCCAATCAGGTCTAGCAAGCCTGCATGGTTTACCCGAGTTGACTATTTTAAAAAATAAAAAATCAAAATTGTATAAGAGTTTAAGAAAAACTAACTCTAACGCAGCGTATTCGTTATACATGATTGCCAGATCAAATTTTTCAGTCCTTAATAACAGCTGTTATATGAACTACCTGTCTCGGTGTAAACTCCAGTTTCAGCGGGATCCCAAGCAGTTTTTTGATTTTGTTAATGCAAAGCGAAGGTCATCCAAGGTACCATCCAATGTATTCTTTGATGCCATAACTGCCAACTCGGATGAGGCGATCGCTCATCTCTTTGCAAACTTTTTCCAAACGACATATACTTCATGTCACCATCAAATTGTTTTGCCATACCCTTATGCTGTAAATGGAACAAATTGCATTTTTGCGCCAGAAATTACAGAAAGGGATTTACTTAGCGACCTTCAAGTCCTCAAGCCCATTTTCTCCCCGGGTCCAGACGGAGTACCAAGTTGTGTGCTGCGATACTGCGCTCAGGGACTCCTTAAGCCATTGCATAAATTGTTCTGCCTATCCCTAAAGTTATGCTCTTTTCCGAAAATTTGGAAAGAGTCGTTCATTATTCCTTTACACAAGAAAGGAAATAAATCGAACGTACAGAACTATAGAGGGATATCAAAATTGTCCGCTATTCAAAAAATTTTTGAAAAATTAATTACTTCCCACCTTCAGTATCTTTGCAAATCCATCGTTTCACCGTATCAACACGGATTTATGAAACAAACATCCACTACTACAAATTTGTTAGAATTTACCTCATTTGTACTTAGTGGTTTCCAAAATAAAATGCAAACTGATGTTATTTATACAGACTTCAGTAAGGCTTTTGATTCCGTCAATCACTATCTCTTGATCCATAAGTTACACCTTCTGGGTTTTCCAAACAACCTTATTCTTTGGATCAAAGATAACTTATCTTCAAGAACACAAAGAGTATATTTCAAGGGTCTGGTTTCCAAGTCGGTTCAGGTTACCTCTGGTGTGCCCCAGGGAAGTCACCTTGGACCACTACTTTTTACACTTTTCATAAACGATCTCCCTTCAGTTATAAACCACTCACGGGTGTTCATGTTCGCCGATGATGTAAAGCTTTGCATCTCGGCAAAATCTTCACAGTCAGCTCAACAATTACAATTAGATCTGATTAACTTTCAAACGTGGTGTAATTTAAATTTACTGCATCTCAATTGTAGTAAATGTAAAGTAATGTCTTTTTATAGGCGTACACCCTTTTTCAACACCTATAGTATTAATAATAAACCACTTAATCGAATTGAATGGGTGGAAGACTTAGGAATCCTCTTGGATTCAAAACTTAAGTTTGATAAGCACATCACCTCCATTGCCACCAGAGCATCTGGTGTTCTGGGTTTCATCAAGCGCTGGTCGAAGGAATTCGATGATCCATATATAACAAAAACCCTTTATACTTCTCTGGTACGTCCGATCCTTGAATATGGATCCTGTATCTGGTACCCCAAATACAGAATTCATCAGGAAAGATTAGAATCGGTGCAAAAACAATTTCTGCTTTTTGCTCTCAGGGGTCTTCCCTGGGATACTAACACTAATTTACCTTCATATAGTAGTAGACTCCTACTAATAAATTTGCCGTCCCTATCCGATCGCAGAAAAATGCTTAGTGTAGTTTTTTTACACAAACTTATTAATGGTGAAATAGATTCTTCGGAACTAGTGAGCCAAATAAGTTTTGCTGTTCCGATTAGACCTACCAGAAATTTCTTACCCATTTCCCTTCAAACTTGCAATACTAACTACGCCATACATAACCCCTGCCGAATCCTATGCTCTATATATAATGAGCTTTCCAAATTATTTGATGGTTCCACTTCTAGTGTCTCGCTTAAAATAATAGTTTTGTATCATTTGTCTATATGTTCGCGAACATCGTAATCGTACGTTAAGCGATGTGCCCCTCGGTCGGTTGGGCGGGAGGTAGGTTGCTAAATGCTTGGGTCCGCGCGCTAACAAGCCGGTGCTTGGTATCGTTGGGCCACTTGTATGTACTGTCTCGTTTAGTACATCAACGTCCATATAAAAAAAAAAATAAATAAATAAATGGCATCTCAAAATTTCCCAAATTCAAGACTTTGTTGTTATCGATCCCATCTGTATATCGGAAACGGGAAGAGTTATCGAAAATCGAAAACAAACGCGTCGATCTCAGAGACTATAAGAGCAAGAGACTCCAGATTTTGAACTTAAGCTTGCCTAATTCCTAGGCAGTACCAAAAACTATCGAAAGTACATACAGACTGAAAAATAGATCTTCCTCTTCTTCACAGAAAAAAAAGTTCCGCTCTGCAATGTAGCTCCTGTTTCCGTACTGCTCTTACTTTGTCGTAAGATGTACAGTGTGCCACTTATCTGTTTCGACATGGTGAAAAATGAAGATATTTTCACTTTAGAGCTATATGGTCACCCTAATTGTTGTTTTTAAATTTTTTTTTTTATTTTTATACCCTGATCCCATTAAAAATGGGAAAAAGGGTATAAAGAATTTATGCAAAAGTATGTAACAGGCAGAAGGAAGCATTTCCGACCCCATAAAGTATATATATTCTTGATCAGCATCAATAGCCGAGTCGATATAGCCATGTCCGTCTGTCCGTCTGTCTGTCCGTATGTATGAGCGCGTCGATCTCAGAGACTATAAGAGCTAGAGACTCCAAATTTGGAACTTAAGCTCGCCTAATCCCTAGGCAGTACAAGTTTCTTTCCGATTTTCGATAACTCTTCCCGTTTCCGATATACACATGGGATCGATAACATCAAAATCTTGAATTTGGAAAACTTTGAGATGCCATTTGAATTATAAAACCAAATAATGACAATCTGTGAAATTTTTATTAAAATCGGATAATAAACACAGGAGATATGAGACATTGAAGTTTTGTATGCACTATGCTGTATGAGCGTACACAAACACACACACATACTTGCAAGCACTGACTGTACGCGTAGAGTATAGGGATCAGGGTATCGGCTAGTCGAGATATCTCGACTAGAGCCTTCTTACTTGTTTATAAGTAATTCAGTCAATTATCTCTTAAACCTATTTAACAGAACTTAAAAAACATTAACATTAACAAAGAAACATTTAAAGTACTAACAAAGGCACTAAATTCAACTGCCCATAAAGTGTTTCGACACTGCGTTTTTGGTGCGTTTTCGTTGTGAGATTTGTATGAAATTCGTATGTACAGTTACATTTAATTAAATTAAAAATGCTTAGATCCATAAAAGTCCAAATTTTTTTGGCCAGATCGCTTGCCAATGAACTGAAGAATGATTGTGTAATCACCATATCTCGAGAATGTTGGACTTTTATGGATCTAAGCATTTTTAATTTAATTAAATGTAACTGTACATACGAATTTCATACTAATTTTACACCGAAAATGCACCAAAAAGTAGACGCGAAAACACTTTCTTGACAGTCAAATAAGTTAGAGTTAATTTGTTTTTGTTATAACTTTTTTTATTCTTTAATGAATATTCAAATTGTTTTAAATATATTATTAAAAAATAAATAAAAAATACATAAAAAATTTTAAAAAAAATTTTAAGAGCCATATAACAGTTATATTTTTGCCTGTGAAGTGAAAATACATAAATTTTTCTTCACGCGAAAACACTTCCTTGACAGACTGTAGCTGCGTTATTGCTGCCTTTATAAGCACTGCACTCGAAGCTCTGTCAGCGTCTACGCTCAACGCGACCATAAACGTTTACTTATTTGATTTTATACCAGGGCTGCAGCAGCTTAATTCTGTTTTAGCTGCTTACGGCTGAAAAAACTATTTGTACCTCCATTTCACATATATAGAATTTTATTACTTTGAATATCTTTATTGTGCAATAGACGTAACTTGATACTTCCAATGACCATGTAAACTAATTAACATAGTCGTTGGTTAAATCGATAACAAGTCAATGCACCTCGATATACACACACATATATCCCACATTTCAACAGCTAGAGTCAAATTTGGTAAGAAAATAACTGGTAAATTCGCCCTTTCGACCCGAGCACCCACCTTTAAAAAATAGTTATGCCTAACTTTAACTTTCCTTTCAGATCTTCACATTTTTGATGCCCGCCCCTCTCAGTCACCGAATATTATTCGCAGATTTTGAGAGTCGGGAGCGAATTCGAACATCAAGTATATGTTTACCTACGCTCCACAAACTAGAAAATGGTGAAATATTTTCCCTTATACTAATCAACCAAATTAATTTTGCAGTACCCAATAGAAATAGTACTATAAATTTGTTTACCATAGCTCTTCAAGCTTCTTGTTCTTACTATGCAAACCATAACCCTTTTCGGATCTTGTGTTCGAAATATAATGATATTTACCATTTAATACATACTGCCAATCCTACTCGCTTGTTAAAAAAAACTGTCTTGCGTCATCTATCTAAATGTTTGCGATCTTCGTAACCGATCTTCGAATCAGCCGATTCAAAGATATAGAGGACAGCTAGAGGGCCTGCAAGACGGGGTGATGGCGGCCTCATGATACGAGGGCGCTGAAATGGGGTATGCGCCGACGCCCGGGGTAAGCTCGTTAAGGAGATGGCGAGAGCTGGCCTTCTAGTTTTAAACGAGGGGAACGTGACGACCTTTCGGCGACTGGGTTATGGGGAAACAATCCCCGATGTCTCATTCGCTTCGGAGAACCTCGGCCCGTTTATTCGGGAATGGCAAGTCATTGAAGACTACACCGGTAGTGACCACCAATACATCGTGTTTGATAAGCAGTCCTCACCAGAGGGTGAATCCCAGGCCATTTGTCAAGTGGAAGAAAGCGCAACTAAGGACCGAGTCTTTTGAGAGGGAAACAGCGAGAGGTTCTGCCAGGATGGAGGGAGTCGGCCAGAATAGAGATTAGCTGCAGAAACACTGGCTACTTCAACTATGAATATTATCCGGGTGGCTTGTGAGGCTTCCATGCCCCATCGAAGGCCCCGCCACGGGAAAAAGCAGGTTTACTGGTGGAGGCCAGAGATAGCGGACCTGCGCAGAAAGTGTCACAGGCTAAGTCGTGTCGCACAACGGGCGAGAAACCGAGTGGAAGCAAACGGTAAGACGGCGGAATATAAGGCCGCAAAAAAGGAATTACGACGAGCCATTAATCAGAGAAAGGCTTGCTGCTGGAGAGAGTTGGTTGCAGATATAGAAAGGAATCCTTGGAGACTGGGTTACAATCTTGTGACTTAAAAACTGGGGCCCTGAAATATGTGGAAGCCGGATGGGTTACCGAAAGAGGCTCTGAAGCTGGACGTTGTCCTTGATGAAGTTGCAGCAGTGGAAAGAGCCGAGAACCATTAGCGGTCCTTGCGTCGCGTGGTTCTTCTTGTGACTCTTGACGTAAAAAATGCGTTTAACTCGGTGAGATGGACAGATATGATGGAGGCTCTGGAGCACAATTTCGGGGTCCCGGCTTATCTACTCCGAATAATCGACGTCTACCTTGCGCAGCGCGGATTACTTTATGAGACTATAGAAGGCGTCCGCAGAAAGGATCTTTGGAACGCCACTTACGATGGTCTTCTTAGGCTGGAAATGCCAAACGAGACGTGTCTGGTTGGGTATGCGGATGACGTTGCTGCGCTGGTAGCAACGTGAGACCTGCAACGAGCACAGCTAAAACTCAACCAAGTGATGAGGACTGTCGGTAGCTGGATGGCGGAACATGGACTAGCACTAGTTCTGAACAAGACAGTAGTGGTAGTCCTGATCTACTTGAGGAGAAGTGCAGGCGAAGGCGAAAATGCTGCCCAAGAGGAGAGAGCCAACACACTTCAAGCATGGCACAACTATTTGTAGGCGGAAACCAGAGGGAGATGGACGGCGCGCCTTATCCCAGACGTGGAGCTGTGGGTCAAAAGAAAGCATGGTTAGGTAGATTACTCACAATTGGAACTGGCAGCGCTTGACGCTAAATGAGGAAACAGGGACAGAGATCGCGCCCGGCAACATTGTTGGGAGAGTAATTGGGGCCGTGTGGCTCAATACGCGGAGGGAATCCTGAGAGTAAAGAAAGCCGATCTGGATCGAGCCCAGAGCGAGTTCGAGTCCGAAGTGAACGACCGGGAAGTGGAGCGCCTTTAGGGCTACAGGAAGGACCTTGCCTGAAGAATGGGGTCGGAGATGCTTCCTTTTGCCTGTTACATACTTTTGCACAAAACCATTATACCCTTTTAACAACATCATCATCGCACATTTGCAACAAGTGGAAGGTCTTCAACTATGCTGTAACAAGTGGATTATGTGTGATTATGGAATCCCACGCGAATCTTATTAGAAACAATTCCCGCAAACAATGCATGAATTTTCATCTAATTCTAGAATTAGATCCACGACTGTACGGTACAGGCGGTAATCTTGGTTGCTGAACGCTGTCTTACTTGATAATTGCAAAGAGAGAGAGAGAGAGAGAGAGAGCGCGCGCTATCAAGACAACTAAGCTCATAAATATGAAAAACCTTTCCTTTTCCTTTGAGTCCAGAAAAGCTTTAATATTTTAATATGTTTTCTTTATTTATAGTGTTAAAATAAAACAAGTAAGAAGGCTCGAGATATCCCGACTAGACGATACCCTGATCCCTATACATCACGCGTACAGTCAGTGCTTGCAAGTATGTGTGTATGTCTCTGTACGCGCATACTGCATACACTTCAATGTACCATATCTCCGGTGTTTCTTAGACAAATTCAATAAAAATTTCACAGATTTTCGTTATTTTGTTTAATAATTCAAATGGCATCTTTTTGGCATCTATTTTTTTAGTAAATTAGGCCACCGATCTTCTTTTTGTCTGCATTAAATCATTATACCAGAGTCCGGCGAACTTTTTGAACCATTACCCCAAATTTTGTTCTCAAGCTTGACGTTACCCCCGACGACTAAAGTTGAACACCTAAAAAAAAAAAACATGTGTAACTTATTATTATAATCATAATAATAATAACAAAAACAATATGGTGGTACAAAATTAATTCAATGGTTCAATTAATTCAAAACAAATTCCCAATTCTTCCTTCACGTTGTGGACAAATGATGTTGTTTCATGTTCGACACAATTGCATCAAAATTGGAACTCTTTGATGTAAGAGCGATTTGAATACAGTCTTCGGCGTTCAATCGATTTCTGATCTTCGTTTTTATGTTCATTAGCGTGGAAAAGCCTTGTTCGCACAAATATGTTGTTCCAAATGGCAACAATTTTTTCAGCGCCTCTTCATGTGCAATTTTGAAAGCCTTTGCAGTTTTTGACATCCAAAAAGACGACAGATTTGGTTTATTATCAAATTGAATACGTGTTTCCCTATTACATTGAAGTTCAAGAATTGCTTCTGCCAAACCTGAAGGTTCTTCTGGTATCATATCAGTTTCACATTTAAAAGGATCTACAATCCAACTGACAGTACGTGTGTCAAGATCTGGAAAGTAATCTGAAAACCGCTTTCTGAGTTCGATAAGATGTCTTACAATTGTTTAGTTCTGCTTTCTGTCTCCAGTATTGCAGCTTCAATCCAAACGCTGACACTCTTTCTCTCCTTGCAAGTCTTTGTTTAATATATTTATACTCTCAAAAATATCCGCTAAATATGCGAGATATGCAACCCAGGAAGAGTTTTGAAACTTATCTGCGAGAATATTTTTTTGCTCGATCATTAAAATTTCGACTTCAGTTTTGAGAGTCCATACTCGACTTAATACATTCCCGCGAGAGAGCCACCTTACTTCTGTAAAATAAAGTAGGTCCGTATATTCAGCTTCTCCGTCCTGACATAATTCACGAAATAGACGCGTGTTTAGTGCCTTATCCTTGATAAAATTTACAATCTTGATGACATCATGCATGACGGCTTCCAGTGTAGGTTCTAAATATTTGACCATAAGGGCCTGGCGATGGATCATACAGTGAGTAACTTCAATATTTGGGTTATTTTTTTTTACAAAAGCCGCAAAACCATTTATATGACCCAGCATAGCTGCAGCTCCATCCAAAGAAACAGAAATACAGTTTTCCCATTTTAAACTTTGCGCATTGAAGTATTCAGTTACTTTATTGAAGACATCAATTCCACGAGATCTCAACTCGAGCCGTGAACAAAACAGCAATTCCTCTTCAAAATTATGGTTTCTTATTTCGAGCAATCAGCCAGGCTACTTCAAAGCTAGCCCTTGATGCTGAACGCTGATCAAATGTACCAAACAAGTTGCTGTTCAATCCAACGATAATGTAATGAGCCTAGATACGAAACCAGAGACCGTATCTGGTTAACAGATACGATAAAACCTGAAACCGGCTCGTCAAGCAACAAGTTGGCTCGTGGGTATATAAACTCCAATGAGAATCTTAATGTTTATTGTGCCGTTGTGTGGTGGCCGAAGTTGAGATTTTAAATATTCGACTTTTGCTTTGGCTGCTTGCTATGACTCAAATGGGTGGGTAGTATAGACTTTATATGAACTTTGTGAAATTGTATGGCTAATCGTGTGATACTTAACTATGACTGCTATCATACATATACGTGTGTAAATATTATGAGTTAGGTAGATCATTAATGACTTATTGATAAGGTTTAAAAACTCTTAATACCAAATTAACACTAACCATAAAATAAACACATTAAGCTTCCAAATACTTGTCCGTGTATTATAAATATACATTAATAATTGCATTGACTTGTATTGATTATTGTAATAAAGGGTATAAAAACACACATGAGCAGCGGTTGCGTTTCAGCAACGACAACCGAACTCGGCTCGAGAATTGCTGGGACAATCGTTCACACATTAAGAAAATGTTGTTGTTGTTTTTATTTTTGCGCACAGACATGCATACACACATTACTTACATACTTTATGAATGCCACAACAAAATTTTATAACACAATCAAATTATTTTCCTTTTATATGAAAAAAATCTATGATTAATACACATAATATATACATTAAATTTATATATAAATTCATTTTTACATAAAAAAATAACCAAATAAAATATAAAAAAATTAAGGAAAATGATTTTTCATTACGAGGGTTTGACCTGTATTAAAACTAACGTAGAACTGAAATTAATTAATTGTAACGATTTGTTTAATTCATTTTCAATTTCTTTTAGTCATTTTAACATTCTCGTTGGCAAGTCAGATAGAGTGAAAAACTATAAGAGTTACACACATGCACACGACAAGCGTGAGCAGACCATTCACAAAGCAAAAACAAATTCATATATAGCGGCAGGCCGAGAGTATACGTATACTTGCACACGACAAGCGTGTACACAAAGCAAAAACGAATTCCAATTAGAAGCAGGCCGAGAAGTATAAGAAGAAGAACACGAGCCAGCTTACAGGGCTCAGCAATTTTTTGTGAACACCGTACGGTATTCTGGTTTCGTATCTAGGTTCATTACATTATCGTTGGTTCAATCTTTGTCTTTTAACAGATAATTCTAAATTGGCAAAGTATTCTCGCGGTTTGGAAGACAGGTGTGAATGCAAATTATCTAAATGTTTCTTCAATTGGCTTTTTTTAAAGATTCTGAAGTCAGCACCTTCATGCATACAACACACTGTGGTTTCATTGTACCATTCTCTTCTATTTGTGTAAAACCGTAATTAAGGAATTCGGCATGGTATGTTCTTTTTCTATTTGGTGTCATTTTAAGGTAGGCAGAAAATAATGGTTGTAAAATACTTGAATCAAACTTTACTCTCACTCACTCACGATTATGTTAAAAGTGGCCAGCTGTTCTTAACATGTATCGTTTACTCTTAACACACCTTATCGAGTATAATATGGGTACTTACAGTGCTAGTGGTGGCCTTTTACCGATATCTGTTAGCGGTGGCCTGCATCATATAATAATATTGTTGTGGAAGTTGCCATTACCCCGAAATATTGTTGTGGAAGTTGCCGTTACCCCGAAATATTGTTGTGGAAGTTGCCATTACCCCATGATGCTCTGTATTTATATATGATGAGCAAATAAAAAAAAAAGGTCGCCCGAATAGAAAATGCTGAAATACCTTTTCAGAATCATGTCCATTACCCCCAGAAATTTCACTTTTACCCCATTTGGGGTAATTTACCCCGGATCGCCGACCACTGCATTATACCTTTAATAATACCAAAATGAAATTTTGTGAAGTTTCATGATAATTTATTAAGCGACTTTTACATGTAATGTACATTACGACAGTAAATCTACATCTAAAGTAATATTTGACAGAAATTATTGACAGGTTGCGTGATTTGTTTGAGTTTGTGACTCAATATTTTATTGTGCTTCACTCTCAATCTAGTTCGTTTAGAAAATTTATAAAATAATTATCTAAAATTATTTTCTGTCTTGTGATTGCTGTATGGCACAATTAAAAAAACTAGATAATATTGCACAAAAAATATAATCGGTAAAGCAATGGACAAACGAAAGGGTAGAATGTTTTTTTTTGCATTCACGGTTTTCATCATCTTTACTTGCGTGAGTTTGATGATTATCTATTCGGGCTTTGAACATGAGCCGAAATTCGCGAAAAACCTACTGTTGACGGTAGTTATAGTTGTGTTTTTTCAAATGATATTCGCAGATCCGCTTAAATTTCTAGTAATATCGATTGATATGTCTTTTTGGCCACGAAGCATGCCAAAGTATCACAGCGATACGAAAGAGGACGACAAGGAGTACAATCGCCTTAATTTTTTAAAACAACGGCTAAACAGCATGAGAGTTCAGATGCTGATCACCGAACGCTATCGCAACGAGGCTCTAAATTCGGCGTACAAACATATTGCCCAAGACCTTATCCTTTATGGGAAATACTTCATTATTTTAACTTGCTTGGTGTTGGTGTCACTCGACGAGCTAATGTATTATAACACGGTTAAAACGCATCGCCTTCTTATGAATAATCACACCGAGTATATTGGACTAAAAGAGGTTTATAACATTAATCAGCTCTTTGATTTTGTTAAGTCGTCGTTAGTCGATGCTTTCAATTACGATACAAGTGAAGAGGGAGCATCGTCTTGGGTTCACTGCAAACAAAGTAAGCTATTAGGAGTCGTTCGCATGCGACAGTTGCGCCTGGCCACAGAAGAGTTCGGTTGGGGTAGTCCAGAATTTTCAGATACCATGTATATGCCTGGTTGGCAACTTCCGTATCAGCGACTGCACTATACCGATAAATACTGGCGAACCTACGATCCCTGGTTGTCTACAAACAAGAACCACGACTTAACATCCTCCATACTGCTTAATTTTAATCACGTTGGAAAGTTTCAAAATTATCCGGAACTCCGTGGCTACGTTGCTTTGCTTGCTCGCAACAAGGAAAACAGCATGAAGATACTCGATTTTCTTACGGAATACCATTGGCTTACCTATAACACCTCAGCGTTATTTATGGACTTTACTCTTTACAATGTGGATGCAAATATGTTCAGCGTTTGCACCTTGCGAGTGGAGCGAACTCCCTTTGGAACTATCATTCCTGATGTTAGCTGTGACAGTATTAAGCTTGTCAATGATGTTTTGCAGCTACCATACTTAACGCTCTTGGTGTTGCTCATCTACTTCATAGTGGTTTTACAATTTAATTATGCCGTCATAGAGAACTTGTGTTACGAGCCGTCTAAGATACGCAGCATGTGGTGTAAGCTCGATTTGATAATCGTTGTTCTTAATATCGTTTTGATTTCTGTAATTATTATGCGGTCAACGCTGGTAGCGTCAATGCTTAAAAGATTGGAGGGGTCCAATAAGCTAGAATTTGTCGACTTTCGAAAGCCAGCACGCTTGCATATGCTCACATCTATTTTGACTGGATTTCTAGTTTGTGTAACTACGCTAAGATTGTGGAAGGTTCTACAATTTTCGAAAGTATTTCAACTGTTTACGACCACCCTATATTTGGCCTGGAAAGCCTTGGCTATAACAGCAGCGGCAATACTTATCGTTTTAATAGCATTCGCCATCGCATTTGTTACCATTAACGGTAACAATAGCCAATACTTTGTTCGACTGGTAAGGGGCTTGATAACGGCCTTGTGCTTCTCCTTAGGCTTTACTCATGAGATCAATCCATCCGATCTCTTTTATGGTGGTACACTTATTGGTATGATAATGTATGCAGCTTTAGGGTTTGTAGTTTCTGTGTTGCTTATTAACTTTTTTATGACAACGATCCATGATTATTTTTCAACCGCAAAGGCTGATCGGGATGCCAAGTTCGATCGACATATAACTTTTTTCCAATTTTTGCGTGTGGAGTACTATCAGATATATAGATTTTTCAAATCGATTGCCTTTATGAGAAAGGAATATAAACGCGATAATCAGACAGTGGCTGAGAATATAAAACGTATTTTGGACAAAAACGATCAACTTGGACGAAGATGGAATAAAATTAATGAACACAAGGATGAAGAAAGTAAGCAGGCCAAATACAGGGAGCGTGTGGAGCGCATTTACGCCATTTCGACTATTTTACATGTCCAAATGGAAATACTTGAACGTACTTTATTTAATCGCGAAAAAAACAAGAAACGTATGAGGGGAAATAACAAAAATCAAGACCAAGAATTAAAAAAAAAAAAAAGGCCAGATGAAAGAGATAGAGTCGTTTAATTACCGAAAACAAGTTTACTATCATTTACAGTCAAAAAAAGCTATCTCTTTGAAAAAATGTGTTAAAAATCTTTTGTTAAGTGACATCTTCAAAACAACTAAATAATAATGCGCCAATTGATAAAACTTTAGTTTAAAAAGGCTTTTAGAGTAATTTCCAAATAGCTTTGTTATACTTGTTTAAAACAACTTGAGAAAACTTGACCTGGCTGTGGGCCAAAAGGGAATGATTTATGGAAAGTGGAGCATTTCGGAGTTACTTGAAAGAGCATTCAGCTCGTTTTATTGTTATGCGTTGGCAAATAATAAAATAAAAATTAACATCTTGTGCTCTTTGGCAGCTGGTAAACTATTCTCGTCGTTCCCAGTACTCAGCTTAATGCAATCGGCAGCTTTTATTGTTGACTCACACTAAAAACTTTAAAAGAATTTTCATCAACAGCAAATATACCTAAAATAATAAGTTGTAGTAGCTGCTAGACTTTTATTATTATGAGTACATAACTACAGAGCACTTTTATTATTTAACTTTTTACCAGACTTACGTGTACTTTATGTTTATTACACAGGTCAACAAGGCTTTCTAGCCAGACACCTTTCAGAAGGTTTTGTACGTTTCAAATCCGAAATGGGATTCACGCACACTAGAGGGCTAGAAAATTTTTAAACCAATAACTAGAACTCGATAGAACGACATACTTTATTTTCTGCATCCTTACAGCTAGAGCCACCAAATTTGGTAATAAGATACAATTAAGGACACGGAAAATATTGGATGACATTGGTTTTCGGCAATACACGTCATTCTGTCTGTCTATCTGTTTGTCAGGCTGACTGAACACAACTATTTTTGGTACCTTTAAAGGTGACGACTTGAAACTTTGCAAGTATGTTAGTACATGTTGACAAAAAGTCAATACACTTCGAAATGTAGATCGATAAAAAACATGTATTTCTAACAGTATTTGTTTAAAAAGCTGGTGACTTTAAATAAAGTTTGCATCAAAAATGTTGACCCCAAAGCCACCCCTATCACCATTCATTTAAAAACGAAAAATTATTCAGTGGCTCAATTTGAACGGGCATAAAATAATTTTGCAATTGCTGTAACTTGCAAGCTACAAAAAGGCTCTGGTTGATAAATCCCAACTGGGAGATACCCTGAACCCCATACATAAAGAGAACAGTCACAGCTTGCAATTATGTGTGTGTGTATGCGTATACTGCATACTCTACTTAATTAACTTCCATGTTCTACTATATGCCCGACCCTTCTCAACCGATTTTAATAAAATTTCTACAGGCTTTCAAGATTTTTTAACGTTAATTCGAAACAAACGTGATCCAACTAAGGCTAAGAAGAAGTTATGTTCCAAATGTGAAGTTTCTAGCTCGTATAGACTCTGAGATCGAATCGATCAGATATGGCTATATCGACTCGGCTTTTGACGCTGATGAAAAATGTACACACGGTATGAGGTCGGTGATGCTGCCTTCTGTCAGTTCAAAAGTACCTCAGTAAAATTAATATTTGTGCGAAATTTGGTTTTGGTTCCAACAGGTGTTATAATAAAGATATTTATTTTTTGAGTAAACATGTCTTATTTTAATGTTCTTTATTAATATTGTTGCGCAAAAATGTATCAATTTTTATACCCTGATCCCATTAACAATGGAAAAAAGGGTATAATGGGTTTGTGCAAAAGTATATAACAGGCAGAAGGAAGAATCTCCGACCCCATAAAGTATATATATTCTTGATCAGCATCAACAGTCGAGTCGATATAGCCATGTCCGTCTGTCCGGCTGTCTTGTCTTGGATATTCTGCACGTATTGTGCTACCCGTCCCCAGTTGTTCTCCTCTTGGAGCATAACCCTCACTATGTTGTCGGGATTGATGTCCGTCTCTATTTCTCGGTTAAACGTCGACCGCTTCGCCCACCATTTGCTACAGCTAAAAAAAAAAACGTGTGTTCGGCGTTGTCCTCGCAACCGGGACAATACAGACAATCGGGCGATGTTGCCTTTCCCATGCGGTGAAGGAATTTGCAAAAGTAGCAGTGTAAACCGCCCGCCGCTCTTAAGCTAGAAGTGTTATGGGTGTAACCCCCGCAATCACCAGAGCTGCCGGTTCAGATCATTATCATTATACCCAGGTATCTGACCGCCGGTTTCGAGGTCACCATGGCTTCGCCAACTCTTACCGAGATGATTGTTGGTATTCTTTTTTGGTCAGGACTACCACTTCTGATTTTTCTAGCGCCAGTGATATCCCATGTTTTGACATTCAGCTGCTGACCGTCCTCATCACCTGCATCCGCATACCCAACTAGGTATTTGCAATCTTAGCAGACCATCATAAGTGGCTTGCCACAGATCCTAGGATGGATCCCTGCGCCGCCCCTGCCGTGACCGCTATTCTGCGGGAGGCTTCTTTGGTTTCGTAGACAAGTCCACGATCCGACAGGTAGGCATCAATTACACGGAGTAGGTAGGCCGGAACCTTGAATTGTGCCTCAGAGCCTCCATCATGTTTGTCCATCTCGCCGAGTTGAACGCATTCTTCACGTCGAGTGTCACCAGGAGTACCACTCTTTTCGAGTACTTGGTGTGGTTCTCGGCTTTTTCCACCGCTGCCATTACATCGAGGACGGCGTCTCTAGTGGATCGGCCGCCCCTGAACCCGTACTGCGGGTGAGAGTCCACCTGCGTTACAAACTACTTCTGTTAGTCTGGCTCTGATCAGTTTCTCCATGACCTTTCCCGCTGTGTCCAGCATGCACAGTGGTCGGTAGGCCGAAGGAGACTCCGGATCGCCCTTTCCCTTGCTGATGAGCACTAACCTTGCCGTTTTCCAGCGTCAGAAGAAGACACCCTCTCCTAGGCATGCATTGTACATACGCAGTAGTATTTCGGGTTTTTGCTGATAAACCAACTTCAGCGCCTCGCTCGGTATCCCATCCGGGCCAGGCGTTTTTTTTGTTTTTCATCGAGAGAACTGCCTTTTCTAGTTCTCCCTGGGTAAAGGGTGGGGTTGTTTCTCTCGTTTCCCACACCCTTGTCGGTCTGGTTGGGTGCTGTGGGAAAAGCGCATTGACTATGCTCTTCATCGTCACAGCTTCCATGGTTTCTAACGATTTCAAGGCTCCCAGTTTCCTGTTCATTAGTTTGTGGCCTAGTCCCCAGGGATCCCTTTCTACATCCTCCACCAGCTCCCTCCAGCAGCAGGCCTTGCTCTTCTTTATCGATCTTCGCAGCTCTTTCTTCGCGGCCTTATTAATTGTAGCGCGCTGCGCAGCCCGACGCAGCCTGTGGCATTTTCTTCTCAGGAGCTCTATTTCCTTGTTCCACCAGTAGACCGGCCTTAGTTTATTTCAAAAACTATATACAGGTAGTCGCTCCCGGTATAGTCCTGACTTGCCAGTCCCGGATGGACTGGCCAAGGCTCTCCGATGTCAGTGAGATATCCGGAATTGTTTCCCTTGCTCCTGGTTTTCGAAAGGTCGTGACATTGCCCACATTCAGTACCAGTAGCTCCGTTCTCGACGCCATTTCCATCACTAGCTTACCCCGGGTGTTTGGGTCAGGCATACCCCATTCCCTTGCCCTTGAGTTAAAGTTACCGGCTACCACTCTGTGCCCCGAGGTCGACACCACTGCGTCCTCCAGGCCCTCCAACTGTTCTCTGTAGTTTTGGCTCGGTTGGTTCGGCGAGAGGTAGCAGCTGAAAAAAGGTGACTTTCCCACACCTCACCCTGACGTAACCGCTACCCCGCCCATGCGCGGCAACCTGTGTCCTCCCAGGTTCCAGGATCCATATGGCTGCTGTGCCGAGTAAATCTTGGTACCAGGTTGCTGGATCTCTGTTCCGGTACTGCTCGCTTACAAGTACAAGGTCGACCGCCTTTTCTACTGCCAGCTGTTGCAGCAGGTCTTTCGCGGTACGGCTCCTGTTCAAGTTAGCTTGTAAGACTCGGATCATTTCACAGACTTATTTTTTGCCTTCCCTAGATCCTCCCTAAACGCGCTGCAATTTGCTGACCCTGTTTTGTGCTTTAGGTCTTCCCCGCCTAAGCCCTTGCCCTCACAGATGATGCAGCGTGCTGGCGCTACACACATCGTGGCCTTGTGCCCGGTAAGCCCACATTTGTAGCATAAGGAGCTACGATTCGGACCTTTACACCCCTTTGCTACATGCCCGTAATTTAGGTACTTGTAGCAGCGCTTCACAGATATGCGGTCCCGCACTCTACAGTTGACCCATACAATATGGATCTATCCTCGTTTAAGGAGATGGGATGCGTCTCGCATCCTCATCTCGACCACCGCCATATTTTGTCCCCTTAGTGTTTTTGGGATTAGCCCAATCTTAACGTCCCCCATGCTGGGACCATTTCGTTTAAGGGCCTTATGTCAACTACCTCAGGGAGGCAGTCCAGATCTCGGACGTCTACGCTACACCTCGGCTCTAGGCAGAACACTATGCCCCACTATCCTTAGAACCAAGGACGCCCCCGCACGGGTCTCCCGGATGGCTCTTATCACTGACCTTCATTTCGTTTAATATCTCGGCGTAGGTTCGTCACCCTTCGGGGCGAATGAGGATGGCATCCTCTAAGATCCATAAGAGTCCAAATTTTTTGCGCAGATCGCTTGCCAATGAGATGAAGAATGATTGTGGAATCACCATATCTCGCGAATGTGGCCTATATCCATTTTAAGTACCTACCCTTAATCTCGAGCTGTACAGTCGGTGTAATATTATGTATTGGTTTTCAAGCGATGGTGCCGTTTTTTTTTTTGGGTAGGTATTTAAAAATTTTTTAGGCCACATTCGCGAGATATTGTGATTCCACAATCATTCTTCATCTCATTGGCAAGCGATCTGCGCAAAAAATTTGGACTCTTGTGGATCTGCGCATTTTAAATTTAATTAAAAGTAACTGTACATACGAATTTCATACGAATTTTACAACGAAAATGCACCAAAACGTTGGTGTGTAAACCTTTTCGTGGCAGTTGAATTTAGTACTTTTGTTAGTATTTTAAATTGTCCTTTGTTGTTGGTTATGTTTTTATACCCTGATCCCATTAAAAATGGGAAAAAAGGGTATAATGAAGTTGTGCAAAAGTATGTAACAGGTAGAAGGAAGCATCTCCGACCCTATAAAGTATACATATTCTTGATCAGCATCGAAAGCCGAGTCGATATAGCCATGTCCGTCTGTCCGTCTGTCTGTGTGTATGTATGAGCGCGTCGATCTCAGAGACTATAAGAGCTAGAGACTCCAGATTTGGAACTTAAGCTCGCCTAATTCCTAGGCATTACAAGTTTGTTGATTTGATTTTCGATAACTCTTCCCGTTTCCGATATACACATGGGATCGAAAACAACAAAATCTTGAATTTGGAAAACTTTGAGATGCCAATTGAATTATAAAACAAAATAATGACAATCTGTGAAAATTTTATTGAAATCGGATAATAAACACCGGAGATATGGGACATTGAAGTTGTGTATGCAGTATGTAGTATGCGCGTACACACACATACTTTGTTATGGTCGGCGATGTGATATCGATGGTTGTGGTTGTCGAACGAGGGTTGGAGAATCAGTGTAGGCGAAGATAAGGGAATGGTGTCGGCGTTTTAAGGAGATGGTTTAAGCAGGAAAGAAGCAGAGAGTCATGAGATTGCAAAAAGGCCAGGCTGGTGTGGCAGGAGAAGAAAAATAAAGCCTGACTCTAAATATCCAGAAAAACCAAGAAAAAGGGCCAGACTTGTACAAACAACAACAAGCCAGGCTGGTGACCAGCAAAAACAAGCCCGTTGGGCGAGTCACCAAGTTTGTGCCCCCCAACAGAAAATAAACATAAGCGCTTGCGCAACAGCCATACGGCCGCCGCCACAGGCACAGTGGGCCGCAACTGATTGTTGAAGGCCCGAATTTGACTCCGTTAGTCTAGTTATTCAGCGATTTATTCCCGCCCCTTTATTTATTTATTTATTATTTATTTAATTTATTTATTTATTATTTATTTATTATGATTTAATTTATTTATTTAATTCATTTATATTTATTTATTTAATTATTATTTCTACGTTTGCGTGTATTGTTTACATGTTCTACGTTTATTAGTTCATGTTCATTTTTGTTTATTTATTTATTTAAATACTTTATTCATTCTTTTGTATATTTATATAGTGTAAATTTATTTTAAGAAAACCATGTATAGTTTTAAATGAATAAATATAAGTGCGTACTGTTTATCTAAACATGTGTGAGTAGATATTTATGTGTGGGTGGGACGAGTGTGTGTTGATGTTGGGGTAAGTTGTTGTTGATAGTGTTGTAGTGTATAAGGGGGTCGGCAATAAAATGCTAAAATACCGACCCATAGGTAGGGAGGGCGCATTGGGGGGTAATGTCCACCTTTTTACCCTTGTATGTCCATAGTTGTCCGAATCTGTGAAGATTTACTGTTCACCCGTTTGTTTATTTTGTTAGTTATTCGTTAGAAAAAAATATAAATTTATTGTTACACCGGCCAGCACTGTATCCAGGTCGTATCCATCCCTGAGTGACCGATTTGCTAGCTGGCTATCGATACAGTGTTGGGAAGGAAAAGCCGGTCCATAACAAATGGCGCCCAATCAAGAAAACTAAATGAAAGACACTAGTGGAGTCACGGTATATGTTCAGATTGTTGTATCAGTTATATTAAGGGTGTTTTACTTTATGTCCAACAGTGGCTGTTTCACAGCAAGGTTCAATGCCTAAGCTGATTGTGCAGTAGCTGGAGGAAAAAGTAAAACACAGAACGTCACATCCAACAGAGTACAGGCGAGTCCTAGAGTGGAGCAGAGTATCCTTCTGTGGTGTAGCCTGAGATCTGGAGGAACAGTTCTAGTTTTCGTTCAGCTTACCGATGTGAGCTTACCGATTTGTGTCGAGGCTAAGGTCCGTGTCATGTCCTTCAGGACCGGCATTGCGTTTCCTGCCAGGCCAAGTATGGTATAGCCCTTATTTTTAATAACCCAACTGTGATAGAGGAGTAGGACAATTATAGGATTAGGACCAATGTAGTTACGCCCAACACGTACCATACCCGTGTCATGTTCCATGTTACATGTTCGTCTCACCCCCTAATTATAGGTTGTGTCAGTATTGGAAAGAGGAAAAGAAAAATTAGTTTATTAGAAAAAAATAAGAAAATGCGTGGGGAAAAGGAAACTAGAGAGGAAATGGATATCTCGACGGCACAGGAGCAGCCAGCTCCGATGAATTTACAAAGCGAGCTGAGAGCAGCAATAAATTCAGCTCTGACGGAGGCGCGGGAAACCTTCCAGGCCGTTATGGCGACGGGAATGGCCGAGCTCCAGGAACAAAATAGACGGGAGATGCTGGAGTATATGCAGGCAATCCGAAAAAGCGCCAGTATACACAACTGTCAGTGCCTAGAGAGACAGCGCCAACTGTTCTCCCACCGCCCGAACAGAACACAGCACCACCACCTGATCGTGCGGCGCCTCAGCGAAAGCCTCCCGCTGCACAGGGATTCTGGGTCAGACAACCGCGCTCTGGAGTCCGAACAGCGCGAGCAAGCAGAGCATTGGAGTGCTGGGTCGCGTAGCGAAGCACAGGCGAGGAACGAGCCAAGCATGCGTAGGCCATTCAATGTGAGTCGAGACCAGACCGGAGATGATCCCGATGCGTCGATGGGGTCTAATTTTTGATGCCAGCCCTTCTGGAATGCCAGTCGGCGAATTTATATTCAGGCTGGATCATTTGAGGCAGACATACCAGGTGCCGTGGGCGGATGTCCTGCGGGATTTCCACACGCTGGTTGAGGGACGCGCAAAGGACTGGTATTGGATGTTCCTCAGGACGAGTGGGGCAACAGACTGGCCGAATCTGCGGTACGCGCTGAAACAGCGGTTTCAGACGCGCAGATCAAATTTCGAACGCGAGCAGGAGTTTCGCGAGAGGCGACAAAAGCCAGGAGAAAGCATCGACGATTATCTGCAGGCCATGTTTGTTCTCAGGTCGAGATTAGAGGTACCCGTCAGCGACCACGACCTGATCAAGATCGTGAAAGTAAACATACGGGACGGGATCTCACGGATCATCTATCCCATGTGGATCGTCGATGTGGAAAGACTGCGTGAAGAATGCCATGACGCAGAGAGAATGCTGTCGTCACGTTGGTCGAGGAATCAGACCACAGCGGAACCAGTCGGTAGGCCTAGAGACCGTTTCCACGTGAACGAGGCGTGCTACGATGAGGAAGAAGCCACGGCAGAGCTTACACCGGATGAGGCAGTTGAGGCACTGCACAGGCCCAGACGTCGGTAGCGGCGACCACAACGCGATTACGTGCTGGAACTGCACCCAGCGAGGGCATACTTTTTGGGAGTGCGAAGCCACCATCAGAAAAATATTCTGCTATAAATGTGGACTCCCAGGAGTAGTATTGCCCAAATGCCCAAAATGTCGTTCGGGAAACGGGAGGCAGAGCCTGACACAGGCAGAGGAGTCAAGCTCGAGGCCACGGAGAAACCACTAAAGTCCTCCCCACAAAACATGTTAGGATTAAGCAGTAACAATAAGTTAGTTAGGGATACTTTTAAGAAAGCCAATTTGCCAAGGCCAAAGTGGTCGACACGACTGCCTATTGAAGCGCGCCAAGCCGCGTACGAAGAGGCAAGAGCCCGGATCTTTGCCGAAGAGGACGACGCGAGGCGGCACAAGAACTCGCCAGTTCCACGGAAGCGGAGAAGGCGCACATTACGCCGTAGGGAACGCCATCGCGTGTGCGAAGCAATTGGAGAAGCGCTCAAGAACGACGACCGACCTTTTGCCGAAGTGAAGCTTCAAGGTCATACAGTGAAGGGGCTTTTGGACACTGGGGCGACCGTTAGCCTGTTAGGCGCAGGAGCAGTGGGTCTGATCGAGAAGCTGGGAATAGCCTGGCACCCGCAGATTTCTAAAGTGCGAGCCGCAGGAGGTGCGAGCTACTCCGTCTTGGGTAAGATTATCGTGCCGATCCAATATAAAAACGAGACGCATAGGATGACGTTATATGTCTGCCCCTCTCTGGTGCAGAGTTTGTACCTGGGCATCGATTTTTGGAAAAAGTTTCGCCTAGCACCCGAGGTCGTAGGAGTGGAGTCGCTTGAGCAGGTGGACTCAGAGTTCATAACAAGGGGAGAGCCGATCGAGCCACACGAGCTGAATGCCGAGCAGCAGGAGCGACTGGAGGCGATCAAGGCTGAATTCCGGGCGTTCGAGAAGCAAGGATTAGGGAAGACTCAAATGGAGCGTCACACGATCGAGCTTATAGAAGGCACCGTACCAGTGAAGGAGCGTTTTTACCCGGTGTCACCAGCGGTACAGCAGCTTCTGTTTGCGGAGGTGGACGAAATGCTTCGACTTGGCGTCATAGAGCCAAGCGAAAGTCCCTGGAGCAACAGGACGACACTGGTACGAAAACCGGGGAAGAATAGGTTGTGCCTAGACGCTCGGAAGCTGAACAGCGTAACCGTGAAAGATGCTTATCCGTTACAAAACATTGAGTCCATCCTAAGCCGCGTGGATGATACTATCTTCATCAGCAGCGTCGACCTGAAACACGCATTCTGGCAGATTGAGTTGGAACCCAAGAGCAGAGCATACACCGCATTCACCATTCCGGGCCGTCCGCTTTATCAATTCCGGATGATGCCCTTCGGCCTGTGTAATGCCGCTCAGCGGTTGTGTCGATTGATGGATCGGGTGATACCACAACGTCTGCGGAATCGCGTGTTCGTCTATTTGGATGACCTGCTGATCATCGCACGCACCTTTGAAGAGCATGTGCAGCTGTTGAAGGAGGTAGCACAATGTTTGAAGGAGGCCAATCTGACCATCGGCTTGCAGAAATCCAAGTTTTGTTTCAAATTCCTGAGGTATTTAGGGTACATTGTTGGTGACGGAGCTCTACGAACGGATCCGAGTAAGGTGGAGGCAATAGTCCAGATTCCCGTCCCGAGAACTACTAAACAGCTAAGAAGATTTTTGGGAACTGCAGGTTGGTACAGGCGATTCATCCGAGATTTCTCGAGCCTTTCTGCGCCGTTAACTGATTGCCTTAAAATCGGCAAGAAGTTTGAAATGTCAGTTGAAGCAGTCGAGGCGTTCCACAAATTGAAGAAGGCACTAACCTGTGCGCCGGTTCTGGTGCACCCAGATTTTCGCCGGCCCTACTTCATCCAGTGCGACGCGAGCCACCTGGGCATTGGTGCAGTCCTGTTTCAGCGTGACGACGAGGGTGCAGATCGACCCATTGCGTTCTTTTCAGCGAAGCTGCGTGGAGCCCAGTTGAATTATAGCGTAACGGAGAAGGAGTGTCTCGCAGCGGTGAAAGCGATAGAGCGGTTTAGGCCGTACGTGGAGCTAATGCCGTTCACGGTCATTACGGACCATGCGAGCTTACAGTGGCTAATGTCACTCAAAGACCTGAGTGGAAGACTGGCGAGGTGGTCCCTAGCGCTACAGGCGTTTGATTTTCGAATCGAACACCGGAAAGGGAAAGAGAACGTAGTTGCCGATATGCTCTCTCGACCGTGTGAGGTGGAAGAGCTCAACTTATTCGAGTTCGAGACGACAGCCTTTGAGAGCGAGGAGTATCAGAGTCGTTTGGCGTTAGTGCGCGCAGAATCGGAGCGTTTTCCTGATCTCCGGATTGAGGACGGCCTACTCTTCAAGAGGTCCCAGTTTGCGCGCGACGATAGCGAGGAGTTCCTGTGGAAACTATGGATCCCGGAATCGCTAACTAGCACACTTGTTCACCAGGCGCACGACAGTGTTAAGGGAATGCACGGAGGCATAGCCCGAACATTGGCAAGGCTGCGCCAATTCTACTTCTGGCCGAGGATGGCAGTGCAAGTACGGGCACATGTGCTCGGGTGCGAAGTCTGCAAGGAAACCAAACACAGCACGCAGATTTCAAGGCCGAGGATGGGCAAGGAGATGGTGACGGAGCGTCCGATGCAAAAGCTGTATCAGGATTTCTTGGGCAGATACCCACGTTCTCGCCAGGGCAACGCCTACATCCTAGTGGTGTTAGACCATTTTAGCAAGTTTGTCTGGCTAAAGGCGATACCGAAGGCGACAGCGGCAGCGGTCATCCGGTTCCTAAGGGAAGATGTGTTCTCGGCGTATGGAGTCCCCGAAATCGTCCACACCGACAACGGGAAGCAGTTCGTGTCACAGGAGTTTGGAGCGATGCTGGAACACCACGGGAACACCAGTCGGTGTTGGCAGCGATCCGAGTACATATTGGCGCCGATCAGACGGTGTGGGACGAGGCGTTGCCCGAGATCGCGATGGCGTTACGAAGTGCAGTGCACTCTGCGACCGGAACCTCACCATATTTCGCATTGTTCGGACAGCATATGATGAGTCATGGCAGCGAATATAGCCTAGCCAAGAAGCTCGGCGATGTTAGCGACTCGGCCATCAAGTCTTTAGGGAGGTCGGCGAAGCAGCAAATATACCGTGCTCGCATCCAAGAGACGCTACACCAGGCGTATGAGAAGTCAGCGAGGCAGTATAACCTGAAGACACGGGACGTTCAATACACGGCAGGGCAGGAGGTGTATAAACGTAATTTCGTATTGAGTGACTTCGCGAAGAACCTCAACGCGAAGTTCTGCCGCCGTTACACAAAGTGCCGGGTAGTGAGGCCGATAGGACGTTGTCTATATGAGCTGGAGACACTTCAGGGAAACCCGCTAGGGGTGTTCCACGCTAAGGATCTCAAACAGTAACCCCCGAGCGTTGGATCTGAGCCCGGCTAGCTCAGTCGGTAGAGCATGAGACTCTTAATCTCAGGGCGTGGGCGGTGGCCTACGTTGGGCAGCTTCACGAGCAGACGCCTCCTTCTAGCACTCCTGTTCGCAGAGCAAGCAAGCGAACCGTAGTGTGGTGTTATGGTCGGCGATGTGATATCGATGGTTGTGGTTGTCGAACGAGGGTTGGAGAATCATGTAGACCAAGATAAGGGAATGGTGTCGGCGTTTTAAGGAGATGGTTTAAGCAGGAAAGAAGCAGAGAGTCATGAGATTGCAAAAGGGCCAGGCTGGTGTGGCAGGAGAAGAAAAATAAAGCCTGACTCTAAATATCCAGAAAAACCAAGAAAAAAAGGCCAGACTTGTGACAAACAAGAACAAGCCAGGCTGGTGACCAGCAAAAACAAGCCCGTTGGGCGAGTCACCGAGTTTGTGCCCCCCCAACAGAAAATAAACATAAGCGCTTGCGCAACAGCCATACGGCCGCCGCCACAGGCACAGTGGGCCGCAACTGATTGTTGAAGGCCCGTTAGTCTAGTTATTCAGCGATTTATTCCCGCCCCTATTTATTTATTTATTATTTATTTAATTTATTTATTTATTATTTATTTATTATGATTTAATTTATTTATTTATTATTTATTTATTTATTTAATTATCATTTCTACGTTTGCGTGTATTGTTTACATGTTCTACGTTTATTAGTTCATGTTAATTTTTGTTTATTTATTTATTTAAATACTTTATTCATTCTTTTGTATATTTATATAGTGTAAATTTATTTTAAGAAAACCATGTATAGTTTTAAATGAATAAATATAAGTGCGTACTGTTTATCTAAACATGTGTGAGTAGATATTTATGTGTGGGTGGGACGAGTGTGTGTTGATGTTGGGGTAAGTTGTTGTTGATAGTGTTGTAGTGTATAAGGGGGTCGGCAATAAAATGCTAAAATACCGACCCATAGGTAGGGAGGGCGCATTGGGGGGGTAAATGATTCAACCTTTTTACCCTTGTATGTCTCATAGTTGTCCGAATCTGTGAAGATTTACTGTTCACCCGTTTGTTTATTTTGTTAGTTATTCGTTAGAAAAAAAATATAAATTTATTGTTACACCGGCCAGCACTGTATCCAGGTCGTATCCATCCCTGAGTGACCGATTTGCTAGCTGGCTATCGATACAGTGTTGGGAAGGAAAAGCCGGTCAATAACAACTTGCAAGCACTGACTGTACATGTGAAGTATAGGGATCAGGGTATCGTCTAGTCGGGATATCTCGACTAGAGCTTTCTTACTTGTTTAAGTTCTGTTTAATAGGTTTAAGATTTAATTGACTGAATTACTTATTTAAAATAGAAAAAAAATAAAAAAAAAACAACCAGGAAGACCATATAGCTCTAAAGTTAAAATATCAAAAATTTTCACTTTGTGTAAACCTTTTCGTGGCAATGTGTATAAAAGACAATATGAAAGCGCACACATCCCTTTTCAAGAAAGAAAAAACTAGAAGAAAAATCCATGAGCATACAATCAGGGTTTATTTCTACATTCACCGTGATTTAACCTTGTTATAACCGTGATCTAACCTTGTGACATTGGAAAATATATGGAAGGCAAAAATGCAGTGCAAAAGCGCAGTATATAGCTGGCTCAGCAGGCAGGCATAGTTGATCGAGATCATAGATTATGCAACCGCAGCGCAAGTTAGTTAAAATAAAACAATAGTGACAATACAGTTGTTGTATGAGGCCCACATGTCCATTTATTAATAGGCTAAGCCCACCAGGCTAAGTGCGAACGCGAACAATTGACCATAACCGCAAAATAATTGGTACGGCAAGGCATTGACCGTTATTGGGTGTAGGGACACTAGAGTCTCATTGGCACAATCGAGGAAATGTGAAGGAAGCAAGAATCAACGGGAACTGCAGAAAAGGTCTGTGCGGCGCACGATACAATTGTGGTGCAAAATTTCTACAGTGAAAAGTACTCAGTGCGCGGACTGCACAAAGCAATACCGCGTAAGAGGTTCGCGTAATTTTAAAAAGTGTATGCACGTAAGAGTGAGGTAGATTGAACCTTTAGCATTGCAGACATCGTGTTAAGTATGACAAGCAATGGCAAAATATATATGTTATAAAACTTATGTTTCCAAAATACTCATTTATACTTGTATTTGAACTGTATACTTTACAAGTATTTGAAAGCTAAATGTGCTTATTTTATGGTTAGTGTTTATTTGGTATTTAGTCATTTGAAACGTTTTCAATAAGTCATTTATGATCTACCTAATTCCCAATATATACTCACGTATATGTATGATAGAAGTCATAGTTAGGTATCCCACGATTAGCCATACAATTGCACAAAAATCATATAAAAAGTCTATACTACCCACCCATTTGAGGCATAGCAAGCAGACAGAAACAAAAGTCGAATATTTAATATCTAAAGTTCGGCCACCACACAACGGCAAAGTGAAGTACGACTATAATGATCTTCGTCTGGCGCATCGCACGCTTCGAGCTAATGAGAATCCATGTACAATAAGATTCTCATTGGAGTTGGCGAAGCAAGATCGTAATTCATTTCCCCAGGTGCTTGATTCAGGTTTTATCGTTTCTGTTAAAAAAAGGGGTACCTATTTTCCTGTCTTGAGATTACATAGTCATTGGGTTTTTAAGTTTGCTATAATATAATTTGTGTTTGGTTATGAATTAAATTATGGCCTGCTTTATATGACCCTTAAGTATCTAAATACACTTCGTTCGATTTTTCGAAAAGCCTCTAGTACCTTCGCTAAACAGCACTTGCACTTTCTAACCTGCTTACCTGCGAAAATAAGTTCAATAATGGGGAATTTTGGCACTGGAATACTTTTTAGGGAAAGTTTGTCAATAATAGAAGGTCAACACTTGTCCTTTTAGTAAAAGAGGTTAAAAGTTTGACTGCTTCAATGCCATTACGGCTGACCTTGAATTAGTTAACGACAAACTTCATCATTGCCGCTGAAGAGCGTAGCGTAGAGGAAGATCCGAATCAGTCAATCCGCCGTCGTGCACAGGAATTGGTTATGTGTCCATCCACTTTATGGAAGATTTTGCAGAAAGATCTTGGTTTGCAGAATTGAAGCCTCGCGATCACATAGAAAGGCGTAGATTCGGCGAATGGGCCCAAAATAAGATTGCCGTCGATCCCGATTTTCATAAGCGAATTTTGTTGAGCGATGAAGCTCACTTTTGGTTGAATGAATATGTCAGTAAACAAAACTGCCATATTTGGAGGGATGATAATCCTCAAGTGTATGTTGAGACACCGTTACATCCAGAACAAGTAAGAAGGCTCTAGTCGAGATATCCCGACTAGATGATACCCTGATCCCTATTCTTAACGCGTACAGTCAGTGCTAGCAAATATGTGTGTGTGTGTACGCGCATACTGCATACTGCATACACAACTTCAATGTCCCATATCTCCGGTGTTTCTTAACCGATTTCAATAAAATTTTCACAGATTGTCATTATTTGCTTTATAATTCAAATGGCATCTCAAAGTTCGAAAATCGAAAACAAACTTGTACTGCCTAGGAATTAGTCGAGCTTAAGTTCCAAATCTGGAGTCTCTAGCTCTTATAGTCTCTGAGATCGACGCGTTCATACATACGGACAGACGAACAGACGGACATGGCTATATCGACTCGACTGTTGATGCTGATCAAGAATATATATACTTTATGGGGCCGATACCGTACTTCTTTAAAAACGATGGTGGCTACGTTACAGTCAATGGTGACCGCTATAGAGCGATGATTACTGACTTTTTCGTTCATCAATTGAACAACCATGATGTGCAGGAGTTGTGGTTTCAACAAGACGGCGCAACATGTCACACAGCTCGTGTCACAATTGATTTATTGAAGGAAAAGTTTGGTAACCGCATAGTTTCACGTTTCGGACCCGTGAATTGGCCTCCAAGATCGTGCGCCGCTTGATTTTTTTCTGTGGGGATATGTGAAGTCGCAAGTCTACGCCGATAAGCCCGAAACGATTTAACTCTTGGAGGACAACATTCGGCGCGGTATTGCCGATATACGGCCACAAATGTTGGATAAAGTCGTCGAAAATTGGACCTCTAGATTGGACTACGTCCGAGCCCGCCGTGGTGGACATATGCCAGAAATCATATTTAATTTATAATGCCAGAAGTTTGTCTTTCGAATAAAGTAAATTTCATATCAATAAAAAAAAAATCATCTTTGTTGAATTCCATTTCAAAGTTCTATACCTCTAAAAAAAAAGTCTTTTTGATTTTATTTTCAAGTATTTAATAGGCACATTAAAGACTTTTTTACGATTCAAATTACAATTTGTTTTATATACTAGTAGGTCTCAGAAAAATAAGTTTAGAAATCAATTAAATAGATCCAACCTGACCTATACAGAACAGGAAAGAGTGAATAACAAACTTTCTGAAAAAAATGCGAAGGGATAAGAATAGGGAACGTCAAGAATTAAATAGAAGTAACAGTAGAGTTAGGCAACAAGAATAATTACGTAATACTTCGTGTCGTCCGAGGCGCCGACAAGACCCTGAATATAGGGCTGACAAACAGCGACAAAACACACACAACAGCACGCAAACGGACAAACTGATATTGAAACTAGCATTTTAGAAAGAGCAAGAGATAGGAGACGGCGGGCCCAAGTTAGGGACAATCCAGTTCGCAAAACACAGGGGTAAGGCGAAGTCTTTGCCTTTTAGCAAGAGAACCGGCAACTAACTCTTATAGAAATTTGAGTCGAAAGAGTTAGACAGTACACGAGCAATCCCGAAAATAAAGTAGCCGAATAACGTCGCAATGCGAGCCAGAACAGAGAGCAACGTTCGAATATCTTTCTAGAGGATAGGGAACGTCAGGAAATAGACACTAATTTAGACTCTTCAATAGTCGCATTCAATAGAATTGTAAAAGTGTCCAGATTAGGTAGGTGGTTTCCACATCAAGTGTACAGAAGGTTAATGAAGTGAAGCAGACAGTAGAGATATTTTCTTTCTACACACTACCCCTCCTGCAATAATAGTTTTTTTTTTTTTGCCAGACTTGCAGCAGGAGCATTAAGTTAGGCAAGAAGCCAAAGGCTTCAATAACGAATGGCTTAGATTTTCCGGATCTTCCCGATTGCTTATAAGGCTTCACGCTTCTAGAGGAACGGCTTATTTCCCCACGCCTTCCTTTTATGATTAATAAGTCTTTAGGATATGGCCGTCAAACGCCATTAAGGGAGCAGTGGTAAATGTCCCAATTCCCGAAGACAATGTTGTAACGTCATTTCCACGGGCGATCAATGAAGCCGAGGTTGTTCAGATATACCTCAAGCGTAGAATGGAATATAGCCATGATTTTATGGCGGAATCCATAAGGCCTTCAAAAATTGCTGATGGAATCAGGTTTTGTGTGAGCACTACAATATATAGAAAACACCAGATTGTTGTCGGTAGTTATAGGGTCATAAAATATAATTGGCGAGTCGAGTTTTAGCAAGAGGGCTTACCACATATGCATGGCATGTTAATCAGTTTATCACAACTGATACAACTAACCCGGATGTGGCTCAATTTTTAGCGTACCAAACTTAACCTCAGTTGTGATTGCTATATAAAAGCACTTAGGTCAAGTATTAAAAAGCTCAAAATATTTTTAAGGCGAACGCTTGCGGCTATTAGGCTTAACGCTTACAATATTCATCTTTTTCAACTGCAGCGAGCCAACATTAATATTCAGTTTATTTTAGATCCGTATGCTTGCTACAGTTACTTCGTTAATAATATAAACAAGGCCCAGAATAGTATTTAAAAATTAATGCGTGATGCAGTGTGAGATTAATAGAGGCAATGTAACAATTAAGCAAAAGTTACCAAATTCATTTGGAGTACGGAAATATCCGCCCATCGTCTGTCCGAAATTATTATCTTTTTATTTATTTTTTTATAAATATTTAAATTTAGTAAAGTATATTTATGATTCTACTACAAATAACATCTCTATGAAATAAAAAAAAAATAATAATAAAACAAACATCTCTCTTCCTCTTCGGTCGACCCCGTCGACCATTTGCGACAACCAAAGAACGTGTGTTCCGCGTTGTCGCTGCATCCGGAGCAATACAGACTGTCGGGCGATGCTGCCTTTCCCATTCGGTGAAGGTAGTGTCGCAAGTAACCATGTTCCGACAAAAGCTGAGCTACCTAACGTTGTTTTCTTTTGACCAATGGCTCCACGTCTGTGATAAAGCACGCAGTCCATCTCCCCCTGCTTTCACCCTCCCAATAGTTCTGCCATGCACGAAGTGTGTTGGCTCTCCCCTCTTGGGCACCATTTTCGCCTTCTCCTGCACTTCTCCTGGTAGACCATCCGACGCTCTTTAGCCAGAAGGTGTATTGGTGCCACCACAGCGATCAACAACGCTGCTGGTTCATATCTCAGCCCCATAGAGCAACACCGACTGAGCCGCACTTATCAGGAGTTGTCTGCTAGTGGTCGGGCCCCCAAGATTGGCCACTGCCTACTGAGCGCAGTCACACCAGCTGAAGCTTTGCCTGCCAAACAGACGTTTTATCTGTTGGAAGAAGCTCAGCTTGGTGTCTATCATTATGCCAAGGTATTTGATCGGAGGCTTCGGCCTCACCGTAGCCTTCCCGACTCTCAATGGGATGATCGTTGGTATCCTTTTTTTGGTCAGAACTACCACTTCTATCTTGTTCAGCACCATGTTCCGCCATCCAGCTACCGACAGTCCTCATCACTTGGTTGAGTTTTAGCTGTGCTCTTTGCAGGTCTCGCACTGCTACGAGCAGCAACGTCATCCGCATACCCAAACAGGCACATCTCATCTGACATTTCCAGTCTAAGATGACCATCGTAGGTGGCGTTCCAAAGATCCAGTCCTAGTATTGATTCCTGCGCCGCCGTCTCATAAGGAAGTCCGCGCTGCGCAAGGTAGGCGTCGACTAGCCGGGACTCCAAAACTGTACGCCTCAATCATATCTGTCCATCTCGCCGAGTTAAACGCATTTCTTACATCGAGAGTCACAAGAAGTACCACGCGATGCGAGGACCGCTTATGGTTTTCGGCTGTTTCCACTGCTGCAACTATATCGAGGACAATGTCTTTGAACCAATCTTGACATCTCCGATTCCACTTTTATTTCGGCTACCTCTGTGAGGCAGTTAAGATCCTGGATCTCCACAGCGCTTTTGGGCTCTAAGCAGGACACCGCTGCCAGGCCCTTGAGCGCCACCGCAATCGAGTCGCGGAAGACGACTCTCCCTGGCGCAGGCTCCACAAGGACACCCCCAGTTCGAGTCTCCCGGATGGTCCTAACGCGCACTCCTGAAGAATATCGGCGTAAGACCCTAGGGTCGAATCAGTAGAGCCTCCGTTGGTGCCTTGTTGGCGCTCCTGCCCTTCTTTTTTACTCCAATTGCCTGGTTTTCCCGAGGGACGACTTTTTTTTGCAAAGCTTGCTGGTTCCAAAGCCATCTTTCTTTCTGCCAACTTCACCATCTTTTTGGTCCTTTTTGAGACGACCACACGCTCGGAGTTGATATCAACAGTCTTGATGCGTCTTACGACGTTCAGGCCCGCTGTGCTTGATGCTAAACGGTTCTCTGTGGGCGTCGCCAACTTCTTTACTTCATCCTCGAGGCGCATCCTGTCCTGCTGGACTGCATGGTCGAGAAGGGGTCCTCCAGGGCTGCAAGACCAAGTTTGATGTCATTTGATGTGGTCTTTTGTCTGTTTGCTGCCGCCTTCATCTTGGCTATGGCATCTAGGCACCGTGCTATATGCCACACTTCCTCACTCTGTACCCGCGCAATTTCCGAGACCACAGAGAGAACGTGCTCTCAGGTCTCCATACTTTTGCTGTCGCCATCCCCATCCACAGAAATAGCTGTTCGCCAAGTCGGACTGGGTTGGGCTGGTCCAGGCCTAGGATTGGGTGAAGGTCCGGTTGTGGGTCTGTCCACTGGCAATTCATTGACTCCACCGGCAACATCCGCTCCACCGCTCCTTTCAGGTACTTTGACACTGGGTGGATTCCTAGGCAGCTTTGAGTTCCTCCAAAAGGGTCGGTAACCCTCTTTTTCTGCTTCACAGGCGAAAAATCCTTAAGTCTAAGCCCCAGTTACAGAATTTACCCGTTGACTCAATAGGTATATTTTAATAGGAATTTATGGATCACAATGTTCAGCGCCCCGTCGCCTTAGAAAATTTATGCTTAGCTGGATCTGCTGCTTTTTATAGTTTTAGCAAAATGCAAACGAAACACCCCGCACTTCTGAAGCATTAGTTTTAGCTTTTCGCGATCGTAGTGGTTTTTTTTTTTATTAGAAAGAGGCTTAGTGCGTGTTTAATCCGTTACAGAAGATTCATTATAAGCAGTGAAAGGACCAATTATTTTCGGGAGCTAGTTAAGCTATATGCGCCATGGAGGAAAATTCATAACTAGTTAAACGAGATTGCGAATTGTTTTGCAGTGAAATCGGAATATGGTTGAAAATAATCGAAGGATATATAATAGTTTGGATAACGAACTTCAGGGTGCACGGTTTTGTATAATAACAAGCCTGGAACAGATCCAAATTCTGTTAATATACTTTTATGCGCACCCACAAGAACAGCAGCTTTCGCAACCAGTGGCACAACACAGCATTCGATGTTTTCACTCCCAATTAACCAATCTGGTTTCAATTTGAGGGCCTTAAGCCATGATTAAGTTAATACTTGCATTCATGGTTGATTGAAAAAAAAAACTTATAGTTATAAATGAAATATCTATTGTTGGTTCTAAAAATTGGACTCGCGTCTTAAATAAATTTTTAAAAATTCTTCTCCATTTGGTGGTATTTCTGTTATAGCTTTCGGTGATCTACGACAGTTATTACCAGTAGTTGATTGTTGGATCTTTGCATCCAACTCGAATGATCCCTACAGTGCAATATTAAGTTCAACTCTGTGGGACCTTTTTGAGTATTTTGGACTCACAGAAATAATGCGAACAAGTAAGAAGGCTCTAGTCGAGAAATCCCAACTAGACGATACCCTGAGCCCTACTGCATACTCAACTTCAATGTTCCATATCTCCGGCTTTTCTGAACCGATCTTAATAAGAATTTCACAGATTATCATTATATGGTATCGGGTCTTATGACAGCCGATGATATTAATCTTATTCGATCGCGTATTTGTCAGCCATCGGACGTGCGCGATGATGCAATTTATCTTTTCAGTATAAAATCGGCAACAGATACATTTTATATTTTATAATTAAACTCTATTTCCACTGACCAATATTTTTCCACCACTGAAGATTATATTATTTATTTATTTAATATCGCACCTAGGGTTCGAATTTTAGAAGCCGTCCATGAGAGCATGGTGCAATGACACAGGTGCATTGTATGATTACAGGCAATGTAGATACCAACGATAATGGAATGAACCTAGATACGAAACCAGAATACCGTACCGTATTCACAAAAAATTGCTGAGCCCTGTAAGCTGGCTCGTGTTCTTCTTCTTATACTTCTCGGCCTGCTTCTAATTGGAATTCGTTTTTGCTTTGTGTACACGCTTGTCGTGTGCAAGTATACGTATACTCTCGGCCTGCCGCTATATTTGAATTTGTTTTTGCTTTGTGAATGGACTGCTCATGCTTGTCGTGTGCATGTGTGTAACTCTTATAGTTTTTCACTCTATCTGACTTGCCAACGAGAATGTAAAAATGACTAAAAGAAATTGAAAATGAATTAAACAAATCGTTACAATTAATTAATTTCAGTTCTACGTTAGTTTTAATACAGGTCAAACCCTCGTAATGAAAAATCATTTTCCTTAATTTTTTTATATTTTATTTGGTTATTTTTTTATGTAAAAATGAATTTATATATAAATTTAATGTATATATTATGTGTATTAATCATAGATTTTTTTCATATAAAAGGAAAATAATTTGATTGTGTTATAAAATTTTGTTGTGTCATTCAAAAAGTATGTAAGTAATGTGTGTATGCATGTCTGTGCGCAAAAATAAAAACAACAACAACATTTTCTTAATGTGTGAACGATTGTCCCAGCAATTCTCGAGCCGAGTTCGGTTGTCGTTGCTGAAACGCAACCGCTGCTCATGTGTGTTTTTATACCCTTTATTACAATAATCAATACAAGTCAATGCAATTATTAATGTATATTTATAATACACGGACAAGTATTTGGAAGCTAAATTTGTTTATCTTATGGTTAGTGTTAATTTGGTATTAAGTCAATTTAAACATGTTCTATAAGTCATTAATGATCTACCTAACTCATAATATATACACACGTATATGTATGATAGCAGTCATGGTTAAGTATCACACGATTAGCCATACAATTTCACAAAGTTCATATAAAGTCTATACCACCCACCCATTTGAGGCATAGCAAGCAGCCAAAGCAAAAGTCGAATATTTAAAATCTCAACTTCGGCCACCACACAACGGCACAATAAAGTACAGCAACAACAAATCTTCGTCTGGCGCGTCGCACGCTTCGAGCTAATGAGAATCCATGTACATTAAGATTCTCATTGGAGTTTATATACCCGCGACCCAACTTGTTGCTTGACGAGCCGGTTTCAGGTTTTATCGTATCTGTTAACCAGATACGGTCTCTGGTTTTGTTTGTTGCTGTATTTCATTGTGCCGTTGTGTGGTGGCCGAAGTTGAGATTTTAAATATTCGAATTTTGTTTCTGTCTGCTTGCTATGCCTCAAATGGGTGGGTAGTATAGACTTTATATGAACTTTGTGAAATTGTATGGCTAATCGTGATAAACTTAACTATGACTTCTATCATACATGTACGTGTGTATATATTAGGAGTTAGGTAGATCATAAATGACATATTGAACACGTTTAAAATGACTTAATACAAAACTAATACTAACCATAAAATAAACACATTTAGCTTTCAAATACTTGTCCGTGTATTATAAATATACATAAATAATTGCATTGACTTGTATTGATTATTGTAATAATGGGTATAAAAACACATTGAGCAGCGGTTGCGTTTCAGCAACGACAACCGGCACGTGTTGTTGTTGTTTGTTCTTTTGCTTTTGCCTTTTTCCCGTTAGAATACACAAAACGACGGCCCAAGCTCATACGCAGCAGGCAAGCTGCAGACGATTTGCCTTCGACACCAACGAGCATACAAACACAAACATACATATGTATGTATGTACATACTCATTGATCGGCAACAACAAAATTTTAAAATACAAGTAAAAAGAATTTCTGCATGTACAGACAGACCATGACCTACGACAAACTCTAAACAGCAAAGCAATAACAAATCCAAACAAAACTCACATGCATACAAATGCGGACCTAGGCCTAAGCCACCCTGAATCCGTTTGGCGATCGGCAAATCAACAATATTTAAAAATTAAAAAAACATTTATTTTAAATGAAATTAATGTATGATTTATACATTACTTTGCCATCGGCAAAACATAATTTTGTATTTTCAACTTAAACATTTCGCAGCTATGCCATTTTAGGCAAAATAACCAGGAATTGCCGAGCTATTCCAAAAATATCATATAATTAGTTTGCTTTTTTGCATGAGCATGAGCAGACAATACACAAAACAAAAAAAAATTCAAATATAGCGGCAGGCCGAGAAGTATATGTATGTATCCATGCACACGACAAGCATGAGCAGTCCATACACAAAACAAAAACAAATTCATACACGGCGGCAGACAGAAATGGATACGCAATGAACGAAAATACGAATATCGTATGAGGGAAAATAGGTGCTATTGTACAGAGCTCGTTTACTAACTGTAAAAAACGAGGGGAATTTATTTTCGTGTCTTGTAGATTATATCGTTTTTGGAGGATTATAGCTACTGTTCTTTGTTAACAGAAACGATAAAACCTGTAAGTAAGCACCTTACCGTATTACGATATTGTTGAATACGATATTGCGTTCGATGCGCCAGACGAAGATTTGTTGTTGCTGTATTTCATTGTGCCGTTGTGTGGTGGCCAGACGAAGATTTGTTGTTGCTGTATTTCATTGTGCCGTTGTGTGGTGGCCGAAGTTGAGATTTTAAATATTCGAATTTTGTTTCTGTCTGCTTGCTATGCCTCAAATGGGTGGGTAGTATAGACTTTATATGATTTTTGTGCAATTGTATGGCTAATCGTGTGATACTTAACTATGACTTCTATCATACATGTACGTGTGTATATATTAGGAGTTAGGTAGATCTTTAATGACATATTGATTAGGTTTAAAATGACTTAATACCAAATTAACACTAACCATAAGATAAACACATTAAGCTTTCAAATACTTGTCTTTGTATTATATATATACATTAATAATTGCATTGCCTTGTATTGATTGTTGTTATAATGGGTATAAAAACACTTTGAGCAGCGGTTGCGTTTCAGCAACGACAACCGGCACGTGTGTTGTTGTTGGTTGTTTATTTGCGTTTTGCCTTTTTCCCGTTAGACTCAGACACATGAATACACAAAACGACGGCCCAAGCCCATACGTAGCAGGCAAGCTGCAGACGATTTGCCTTCGACACCAACGAGCATACAAACACAAACATACATATGTATGTACATATCATGTACATATCATCATTGATCGGCAACAACAAAATTTTACAATACAAGTAAGAAGGCTTTCTGCATGTACAGACAGACCATGACCTACGACAAACTCTAAACAGCAAAACAAAAACAAATCCAAACAAAACTCACATGCATACACACCAATACGGACCTAGGCCCAAGCCACCCTGAATCCGTTTGGCGATCAACAACATTTAAAAATTAAAAAAAACATTTGTTTTAAATGAAATAAATGTATGATTTATACATTACTTTGCCATAGGCACAACATAATTTTGTTTTTTTAACTTAAACATTTCTAGCAGCTATACCATTTTAGGCAAAATAACCAGCAGCCCAGCAATTCCAAAAGTATCAAATAATTAGTTTGTTTTTTATTTGAGATACTCTAAAGTTGCTTTTGCGTGAGCTCTGATAAAGACATATGTACATATGTATGTACATATGAGGTTTTCAGCAACCAGACAGTGCCGAATACATATGTACGACACAGCATGAGCAGACAATACACAAAACAAAAAAAAATTCAAATATAGCGGCAGGCCGAGAAGTATATGTATGTATCCATGCACACGACAAGCATGAGCAGTCCATACACAAAACAAAAACAAATTCATACACGGCGGCAGACAGAAATGGATACGCAATGAACGAAAATACGAATATCGTATGAGGGAAAATAGGTGCTATTGTACAGAGCTCGTTTACTAACTGTAAAAAAAGAGGGGAATTTATTTTCGTGTCTTTAGATTATATCGTTTTTGGTGGTGGTTTTTTTTACCGATATGTGTTAGCGGTGGCCTGCATCATATAATAATATTGTTGGAAGTTGCCATTACCCCGAAATATTGTTGTGGAAGTTGCCGTTACCCCGAAATATTGTTGTGGAAGTTGCCATAACCCCATGATGCTCTGGATTTATATAAGATGAGCAAATAAAAAAAAAGGTCGCCCGAATAGAAAATGCTGAAATACCTTTTCAGAATCATGTCCATTACCCCCAGAATATTCACTTTTACCCCATTTGGGGTAGTTTACCCCGGTTCGCCGACCACTGTCGTACAAAGACGAAAACATTGATTCCCCTAAGAGGGGAATTGTCATTTACGTTAGAAATGAATTAATTGCCAATGTTTCTCTTTGTTTAAGCGGTCGAAAAAAGTCAGGATCAGTCGTTTTGGAATATAATATTTTCCAATATAAATCTATTAGTTTTATTGATTTTGAAAAGTCCATCCTATACGCTCTCAACATTTGAAACTGAACTGAGAGAATTTGAGATATTTCAGCAGTTTTAGTTTTTAAAACAAGTAAGAAGGCTCTAGTCGAGATATCCCGACTAGACGATACCCTGATCCCTATACTTTCCGCGTACAGTCAGTGCTTGCAAGTATGTGTGTGTGTGAGTACGTGCATACTGTATACTGCATACACAACTTTAATGTCCCATATTTCCGGTGCTTATTATCCGATTTTAATAAAATTTTCACAGATTGTCATAATTTTGTTTTATAATTCAAATGGCATCTCAAAGTTTTCCAAATTCAAGATTTTGTTGTTATCGATCCCATGTGTATATCGGAAACGGGAAGAGTTATCGAAAATCGGAAAGAAACTTGTACTGCCTAGGGATTAGGCGAGCTTAAGTTCCAAATCTGGAGTCTCTAGCTCTTATAGTCTCTGAGATCGACGCGCTCATACATACACACAGACGGACAGACGGACATGGCTATATCGACTCGGCTTTCGATGCTGATCAAGAATATATATACTTTATAGGGTCGGAGATGCTTCCTTCTACCTGTTACATACTTTTGCACAACTTCATTATACCCTTTTTTCCCATTTTTAATGGGATCAGGGTATAAAAATAATTGTATTATATTGAGTGATTTAAATGTGTGTTTAAGTAAATTCGATGGATGTTGGCCAATTTATAACGAACTACTCAAAAAAGGATTTACTTAGATTCGAAAACGTCCACTACCAATTGTAAGTCACATTGATTGGGCATTTGCAAACATTTCAAGTGGGTGATTTCACTTAGTGTTAAGGATAGTGAAAATTTGTTTTGTTTTGTACATAGTAACTTAAATAAGTTTTAATGCATGTATATATATATATATATATATATATATATATATATATACGTTAGAAAAATTATATATATATAAAACATGCATTAAAACTTACTTACTTAAAACTTATATATATATATATATATATATATATATATATATATATATATATATATATATATATATGTAAATAAATTAATTGTAAGTTTCTGTTCACAATGAGAAATATAAACAAAATAAATTAAGCTAACCAAAAACAAGTAAGAAGGCTCTAGTCGAGATATCCCGACTAGACGATACCCTGATCCCTATACTTTCCACGTACAGTCAATGCTTGCAAGTATGTGTGTGTGTATGTACGCGCATACAGCATAGTGCATACAAAACTTCAATGTCCCATATCTCCGGTGTTTATTATCCGATTTCGATAAAAATTTCACAGATTGTCATTATTTTGTTTTATAATTCAAATTGCATCTCAAAGTTTTCGAAATTCAAGATTTTTTTGTTATCGATCCCATGTGTATATCGAAAACGGGAAGAGTTATCGAAAATCGGAAACAACCTTGTACTGCCTAGGGATTAGGCGAAATTAAGTTCCAAATCTGGAGTCTCTAGCTCTAATAGTCTCTGAGATCGACGCGCTCATACATACACACAGACGGACAGACGGACATGGCTATATCGACTCGGCTTTCGATGCTGATCAAGAATATATATACTTTATAGGGTCGGAGATGCTTCCTTCTACCTGTTACATACTTTTGCACAACTTCATTATACCCTTTTTTCCCATTTTTAATGGGATCAGGGTATAATTAAAAACATTAAATAATATATATTTATACTTAACACAAAAAACTGTTTCTTATATTGATTAAATACATTAAATAGAGCCCGACTAGAGCCTTTTTGCTTGTTCGTATATCTTTGCGTAACTCGCGTTATCGCGCAGACTCAAAACTGATAAATTATATTTCCGCAGAACAACCATTCCCGGGTCCATAACCTGATAAAAATTATCAGATGATTTCACCGAATTCGGTTTGATATATATTCCTTATTTCAAATAGAAAAACAATGTGATTCATGTGAATGTTGATTACGAACTGAAACATGAACTCGAAAAGTGCGACATACGCTCAATAACATATCAGCGTATACTTTGGCTTGTTATACATTCATATTCTTTTAACTGTAAATTCGTACTTTTGCATTATGTGAGCATCAGTGTATACACTCACAACGGATTTAATTTGAACAAGGTCGGTAACCAGCTCGATGGGCACCGCCTTTGTAGAGAAGCAATAAAATACGGCTCTCTATTGGTGACAGCTTAATGTCCACTGTGCTGTGACAACCCAAAATTTTTAGGACAGCTGAAAATTCAACTAGCTGTACTGTCTATAGGATCAAGTTGCGAGCGCGTTCCAGTTAAAAAGATGTACAACCTGTAGGCCACATAGCGTTGTAAATTGACTGGGCTACAAACTTGTGACTCGGAAACTGGGGGCCCTGAAACCTGTCGCCGCGTTGTTCCCACAGCACCCGACCAGGCCGCAAAGGAAATGGAGCCAGATGGAAGCAATCCCACTATTTACCCAGGAAGAACTGGAAAAAGCGGTTCTTACCATGAAGGATAAGAAGGCACCTGGCCCGGATGGGATACCCTGAAGCTGGTCTACCATCATAACCCAGGACTTCTACTGCACATGTTTAATGCCTGCCTAGCTGATGTAGTTTTCTTCTCGTGTTGGAAAACTGCAAGGCTGGTGCTTATCAACAAAGGAAAGGGCGATCCGGAGTCTCCATCGTCCTACCGCCCGCGCGGACTACTTTATGAGACCATTGAAGGCGTTCGCAGAAAGAAGGTCACAGCAGTGGCGGCGCAGGGATCCATCCTAGGACCGGATCATTCGAACGTCCCCTATAATGGTCTTTTAACACTGGAAATGCCAGAGGAGACGTGCTTGGTTGGGTACGCAGATAACGTTGCTGCACTGGTGGTAGCACGAGACCTGCAACGAGCACAGCTCAAGCTCAAAAGTGATGAGGACGGTCATTTGTTGCATGGCGGAACATGGGCTATCACTGGCGCTGAACAAGACAGAAGTGGTACTCCTCGGCCAGGCCAAGAAAAGGATACCAACGACAATCTCAGTGAGAGTCGGGGAGGCCCTGCCCTCCCTGAGTAGACCTCGTGTAAACCTGTTGGTGAAGTCATTACACAACGACTTCACAATGATGATCAAAGCATTTATTCTACCGCACATTATTACGGATCAGCCAGCCCAAAATATAAATGAAAAGGATTGGAACATGCCAGCAACCCTACCGTTGGCAGATCCTCAATTCAACAAACCGGGCAAAATCGACATGCTCATCGGTGCGGAACACTATTACGCACTATTGCTCCCACAACAACACAGAATACCCTCTGGTCCAATCATGCAAACGACCAGATTGGGGTGGATTGTGGCTGGAAAAATAAAGGAACCAAGGATGTCAGCAGCCATTTGTGCAGTAGCTACTGGAGAAGAAACGAATACCATAATGGAGCGATTCTGGACCCTAGACAACTTGGAAACAACAGAAAGGCATCGTACACCACCTGAAAAGGCGTGCGAGAGCCATTTCATAGAGAACTTGCAGACTGCTGATGATGGAAGATTCATCGTAAAATTGCCGTTTGCTGAACATTCTTCAGCCCTGGGGCCTTCGTTGGAGACTGCTGAACAAAAAGATTCCTCGCACTGGAAAGAAGGACAGATACAGACATCTGGAAAAAATATGTGGATTTCATGAATGAATATGAAGAATTGTGTCATATGAAGGCTGTTCCTCGGAAACTTCCTCCAACAAAACATTATTTCATCCCTCATCATTGTGTGCTGAAACCTGATTGCAGCACCACAAAGCTAAGAGTAGTCTTCGATGCATCATGTAAGACATCGACAGGAAAATCTTTAAACGACATATTGCAAGTAGGACCCACGGTACAAAGTGATATCATGTCAATTCTACTGAGATTTAGATCACATAAGTACGTATTTACGGCAGATATCGAAAACATGTATCGCCAAATATGGATAAACCCTGAACACCAATTTAATCAAATGATAGTTTGGAGGAATAATCCAAATGATGAGTTGAAATACTATCGATTAAAAACGGTTACAATGGAACAGCAGCGGCTCCGTTTTTAGTAACTAAGTATCTAAATCACTTAGCCTTACTTCATCTCAGCAGATCACCATTAGGATCATCTGCCTTAAGGGATGACTTCTACGTCGATGATTGCCTTACAGGAGCAGTCTCAGTACGAGAAGCAATATAAATCCGACAGGAGTTAGTTAAAATACTGCTCCCCAACGGATTCAAATTACGCAAAGGGTACTCAAACAGTGAGCAAATTCTTCAAGGAATTCCCAAGGACGACATAGTAAGCGATATCAAGCTTGACGAAACACTGGAACACCACAGTGTTAAGACATTGGGTCTTTTTTGGTTGCCCAAAAGCGATCAACTTTGCGGCCGCACCCAAAATAGCACAGCAAAACGGTTGACAAAACGTGTAGTTTGCTCGGAGCTGGCACAGGTCTTCGACCCTCTAGGCTTGTTTGGTCCAGTCGTGGTAAAGGCAAAAATCTTTATGCAACGACTCTGGGAATCAAAACTCAACTGGGATGACGAAATACCTACGAATTTTCAGAACGAGTGGAAGGATTATAGAGAAGACTTGCAAAAGGCTCAAAGCCTCAATGCAAATTCTAAGGCACATATACGATGGAAAAACTCCAGTCACGAAGGAATTGCACACATTTGTCGATGCATCAGAACAGGCATATGGAGCAGCAATATATGTGCGTGCAACGTACAAAAATAAGCAAATATCTGTGCGTTTAATATGCTCAAAGTCTCGAGTGGCTCCAACAACAAAACAGTCACTACCGCGTCTTGAGCTATGTGCTGCACTATTAGGAGCTGAGCTCGCGGACAGGATTCGACGAGACCTCAACCTTGCTGCCATCGCAGTGCCAGGATACTTTTGGTCGGATTCCACCGTTGTTCTTTCTACCGTTGTTCTTTCATGGATCAATGCACCATCTTCCACATACCATAACTTTGTGGCCAACCGAACAGCGAAAATTCAGGCAGTGAAAAGTCAAAATAATTGGCGACATGTAGCGTCCGCTAACAACGCAGCAGATGTGCTCTCAATATCTGCACGAAAACTACCCGAGCACAGTCTATGGCTCTATGGACCGCTCTGTTTCAAATGTACAGCCCCGCCCATCATCTCTCCGAGCGACCTGGAGAAGAAAACAAAGCATATAAGCTTAGCTGCGTCCCAATCAACAGCAGGCGAAGAGTTGTATACCTGTCGACACAGCAACTCATTTTTCAAGTTACAACGCATTGTGGCTTACATGTTGCGATTCTGCTTCAAGCGATATACTGTGTAAAATGGAATTGGACCATGCTCGCAATATAATTCTACAGACAACACAGCAAGCTGAATTTACAGCTGATTTAAAAAGTTTGAAGCGCCACAACACAGTGGACAAAAAGATTCCTATCTCATCATTGTCACCATTACAAGGGTCAGATGGACTCATGCGAGTTGGAGGTAGATTGGAGCAAGCACCACTCCCTTATAATGCAAGGCACCAGATTTTGCTGCCTTTTAACGATCCAATAGTGAAAATGATATTGCGAGAACTGCATGAAGACAACATGCACTGCGGTGCTCAAGCTTTACGAGCTATTGCTAGACAAGAATATTGGATACTGAACGACAAAACTATGTCGAGAAATATCGTGCACAATTGCGTGAAGTGCAACAAGGCAAAACCCAAGTTAATGAAACCAAATAATGGGCAATTTGCCAGCCGATCGAGTGACACCGTTTCTCACTTCAGGCGTGGACCGATTTGGATTCATCATAAAGTTCGCGGAAAAAGACCAGATAAGGCATACATAGCTGTATTCTGCTGCTTCTCAACTAAAGCGGTTCACCTCGAGCTGGTTAGTGACCTGACTACAAATGCGTTTCTAGGAGCCCTGCGGCGCTTCCTATGTCGTCGCGGCAAATGTCGAACGATTCACTGTGACATTGCCACCAACTTCATTGGAGCAGACAACCAACTTAAGGAACTGGGTGGATCAATATTTGGAGAAAGGGCCCAAGCAGAGATCATCAATCACTGCAACAAAAAACAAGTTGCCTTCAAATTCATACCGCCACGAGCGCCATCATTTGGTGGCCTTTGGCAAGCTGCGGTCAAGTCTGCAAAACGTCTACTAGTTACCACGACAAATACCGCATCGCTGACATTCGAAGAATAGAAATTAAGCAATTCTAAACTCGCGCCCAACTACACCAATGTCAAACGACCCTACAGATAACACAGCACTCACCCCGGCACATTTTCTAATTGGTGAAACACTGACTGCTCCCCCCGATGTCAACTTAGACCGCAAGGAAAATTGAGGCAATGGTCTGATGAATATTTGCAAGAATTGCAAGCCAGACACAAATGGAAGGCCGCCAATCCCCATATCAAGGAAGGTATGCTTGTTCTAGTCAAGGAAGACAACATACCTGAGATGAGTTGGCTTAAAATAAAAACAAGTAAGAAGGCTCTAGTCGAGATATCCCGTCTAGACGATAACCTGATCCCTATACATCACGCGTACAGTCAGTGCTTGCAAGTATGTATGTGTGTCTGTGTACGCGCATACTCCATACTGCATACACAACTTCAATGTCCCATATCTCCGGTGTTTATTATCCGATTTCAATAAAAATTTCACAGATTGTCATTATTTTGTTTTATAATTCAAATGGCATCTCAAAGTTTTCCAAATTCAAGATTTTGTTGTTATCGATCCCATCTGTATATCGGAAACGGGAAATGTTATCGAAAATCGGAAACAAACTTGTACTGCCTAAGGATTAGGCGAGCTTAAGTTCCAAATCTGAAGTTTCTAGCTTTTATAGTCTCTGAGATCGGTTGGCTCATACATACAGACGGACGGACGGAAGTGGCTATATCGACTCGACTGTTGATGCTGATCAAGAATATATATACTTTATAGGGTCGTAGATGCTTCCTTCTGCCAGTTATATACTTTTGCACAAAACCATTATACCCTTTTTCCCCATTTTTAATGGGATCAGGATTCAACGAACACCCCTTAGATTGTTTTGCTAGCCGTAGCCCGAGAATCCAACGAATCTGATTAAGGAAGATGTTGCCGCACACAAGGCATGTGAGGTACCCCTCTTTTTTAACAGTTAGTATTTGCGCTCTGTCAAATAGCACCGTTTTCCCCTTCATATTTCTCCCAACTAGATTCTTATTTTTCTTAATTGCTTATTCTTTTCTGTCTGCCGCCGTGTATGAATTTGTTTTTGTTTTGTGTATGGACTGCTCATTCTGTGTCGTATGTATTCGCTACTGTCTGGTTGCTGAAAATCGCATATGTATGTATTTATCAGAGCTCACGCAAAAGCAACTTTAGAGTAGCTAAAAAAAAAAGCAAACTAATTATTTGATATTCTCGAATTGCTGGGCTGCTGGTTATTTTGCCTAAAATGGTAGGCTGGTAGAAATGTCGTGGTCTGTCTGTACATGGAGAAAGCCTTCTTACTTGTATTTCAAAATTTTTTTGTTGCCAATGAGTATGTATATGTATGTTTGTGTTTGTATGCTCGTTGGTGTCGAAGGCAAATCGTCTGCAGCTTGCCTGCTACGTATGGGCTTGGGCCGTCGTTTTGTGTATTAATGTGTCTGAGTCTAACGGGAAAAAGGCAAAACGCAAAAGAACAAAAAACAACAACACGTGCCGGTTGTCGTTGCTGAAACGCAACCGCTGCTCAATGTGTTTTTATACCCTTTATTACAGTAACCAATACAAGTCAATGCAATAATTAATGTATATGTATATTACACAGACAAATATTTGAAAGCTAAATGTGTTTATTTTATGGTTAGTATTAGTTTTGTATTAAGTCATTTGAAACGTTTTCAATAAGTCATTAATGATCTACCTAATTCCCAATATATACTCACGTACATGTATGATAGAAGTCATAGTTAAGTATCCCACGATTAGCCATACAATTGCACAAAAATCATATAAAAAGTCTATACTACCCACCCATTTGAGGCATAGCAAGCAGACAGAAACAAAAGTCGAATATTTAAAATCTCAAGTTCGACCACCACACAACGGCAAAGTGAAGTACGACTATAATGATCTTCGTCTGGCGCATCACACGCTTCGAGCTAATGAGAATCCATGTACAATAAGATTCTCATTGGAGTTGGCGAAGCAAGATCGTAATTCATTTCCCCAGGTGCTTGATTCAGGTTTTATCGTTTCTGTTAAAACAAGTAAGAAGGCTCTAGTCGAGATATTCCGACTAGACGATACCCTGATCCCTATACTTTACGCGTACAGTCAGTGCTTGCAAGTATGTGTGTGTGTCTACGCGCATACTCCATACTGCATACAAAACTTCAATGTCCCATATCTCCGGTGTTTATTATCCGATTTCGATAAAAATTTCACAGATTGTCATTATTTTGTTAAAACGCCATCTCAAAGTTTTCCAAATTCAAGATTTTTTTGTTATCGATACCATGTGTATATCGGAAACGGGAAGAGTTATCGAAAATCGGAAAGAAACTTGTACTGCCTAGGGATTAGGCGAGCTTAAGTTCCAAATCTGGAGTCTCTAGCTCATATAGTCTCTGAGATCGGTTGGCTCATACATACAGACGGACAGACGGACGGACAGACGGACGGACAGACGGACATGGCTATATCGACTCGACTGTTGGTGCTGATCAAGAATATATATACTTTTTAGGGTCGTAGATGCTTCCTTCTGCCTGTTATATACTTTTGCACAAAACCATTATACCCTTTTTCCCATTTTTAATGGGATCAGGGTATAAACAAGTAAGAAGGCTCTAGTCGAGATATCCCGACTAGATGATACCCTGATCCCTATACTTCACGCGTACAGTCAGTACAGTCAGTGCTTGCAAGTGTGTGTGTGTGTATGTATGCGCTTACTGTGTACTACATACACAACTTCAATGTCCCATATTTTCAGTGTTTCTTAACCGATTTCAATAAAATTTTCACTGATTGTCATTATTTTGTTTTAAATTTCAAATGGCATCTCAAAGTTTTCCAAATTCAAGATTTTGATGTTATCGATCCCATGTGTATATCGGAAACGGGAAGAGTTATCGAAAATCGGAAACAAACTTGTACTGCCTAGGGATTCGGCGAGCTTAAGTTCCAAATTTGGAGTCTCTAGCTCTTATAGTCTCTGAGATTGACGCGCTCATACATACGGACAGACAGACGGACAGACGGACATGGCTATATCGACTCGGCTATTGATGCTGATCAAGAATATATATACTTTATGGGGTCGGAAATGCTTCCTTCTGCCTGTTACATACTTTTGCACAAAACCATTATACCCTTTTTCCCATTTTTATTGGGATCAGGGTATAAAATGAGTACCTAATTACGCGTCTTGATATTAGTCATAGTCATTGGGTTTTTCAGTTTGCTATAATATAATTTGTGTTTGGTTATGAATTAAATTATGGCCTGCTTTATGTGACCCTTAAGTATCTAAATACACTTCGTTCGATTTTTCGAAAAGCCTCTAGTACCTTCGCTAAACAGCACTTGCACTTTCTAACCTGCTTACCTGCGAAAATAAGTTCAATAATGGGGAATTTTGGCACTGGAATACTTTTTAGGGAAAGTTTGTCAATAATAGAAGGTCAACACTTGTCCTTTTAGTAAAAGAGGTTAAAAGTTTGACTGCTTCAATGCCATTACGGCTGACCTTGAATTAGTTAACGACAAACTTCATCATTGCCGCTGAAGAGCGTAGCGTAGAGGAAGACCCGAATCAGTCAATCCGCCGTCGTGCACAGGAATTGGTTATGTGTCCATCCACTTTATGGAAGATTTTGCAGAAAGATCTTGGTTTGCAGAATTGAAGCCTCGCGATCACATAGAAAGGCGTAGATTCGGCGAATGGGCCCAAAATAAGATTGCCGTCGATCCCGATTTTCATAAGCGAATTTTGTTGAGCGATGAAGCTCACTTTTGGTTGAATGAATATGTCAGTAAACAAAACTGCCATATTTGGAGGGATGATAATCCTCAAGTGTATGTTGAGACACCGTTACATCCAGAACAAGTAAGAAGGCTCTAGTCGAGATATCCCCACTAGATGATACCCTGATCCCTATACTTAACGCGTACAGTCAGTGCTTGCAAGTATGTGTGTGTCTGTATACGCGCATACTCCATACTGCATACAAAACTTCAATGTCCCATATCTCCGGTGTTTATTATCCGATTTCGATAAAATTTTCACAGATTGTCATTATTTGCTTTATAATTCAAATGGCATCTCAAAGTTCGAAAATCGAAAACAAACTTGTACTGCCTAGGAATTAGGCGAGCTTAAGTTCCGAATCTGGAGTCTCTAGCTCTTATAGTCTCTGAGATCGACGCGTTCATACATACGGACAGACGAACAGACGGACATGGCTATATCGACTCGACTGTTGATGCTGATCAAGAATATATATACTTTATGGGGCCGATACCGTACTTCTTTAAAAACGATGGTGGCTACGTTACAGTCAATGGTGACCGCTATAGAGCGATGATTACTGACTTTTTCGTTCATCAATTGAACAACCATGATGTGCAGGAGTTGTGGTTTCAACAAGACGGCGCAACATGTCACACAGCTCGTGTCACAATTGATTTATTGAAGGAAAAGTTTGGTAACCGCATAGTTTCACGTTTCGGACCCGTGAATTGGCCTCCAAGATCGTGCGCCGCTTGATTTTTTCTGTGGGGATATGTGAAGTCGCAAGTCTACGCCGATAAGCCCGAAACGATTTAACTCTTGGAGGACAACATTCGGCGCGGTATTGCCGATATACGGCCACAAATGTTGGATAAAGTCGTCGAAAATTGGACCTCTAGATTGGACTACGTCCGAGCCCGCCGTGGTGGACATATGCCAGAAATCATATTTAATTTATAATGCCAGAAGTTTGTCTTTCGAATAAAGTAAATTTCATATCAATAAAAAAAAATCATCTTTGTTTAATTCCATTTCAAAGTTCTATACCTCTAAAAAACAAGTCTTTTTGATTTTATTTTCAAGTATCTAATAGGCACAATAGGTAAAGACTTTTTTACGATTCAAATTACAATTTGTTTTATATACTAGTAGGTCTCAGAAAAATAAGTTTAGAAATCAATTAAATAGATCCAACCTGACCTATACAGAACAGGAAAGAGTGAATAACAAACTTTCTGAAAAAAATGCGAAGGGATAAGAATAGGGAACGTCAAGAATTAAATAGAAGTAACAGTAGAGTTAGGCAACAAGAATAATTACGTAATACTTCGTGTCGTCCGAGGCGCCGACAAGACCCTGAATATAGGGCTGACAAACAGCGACAAAACACACACAACAGCACGCAAACGGACAAACTGATATTGAAACTAGCATTTTAGAAAGAGCAAGAGATAGGAGACGGCGGGCCCAAGTTAGGGACAATCCAGTTCGCAAAACACAGGGGTAAGGCGAAGTCTTTGCCTTTTAGCAAGAGAACCGGCAACTAACTCTTATAGAAATTTGAGTCGAAAGAGTTAGACAGTACACGAGCAATCCCGAAAATAAAGTAGCCGAATAAAGTCGCAATGCGAGCCAGAACAGAGAGCAACGTTCGAATATCTTTCTAGAGGATAGGGAACGTCAGGAAATAGACACTAATTTAGACTCTTCAATAGTCGCATTCAATAGAATTGTAAAAGTGTCCAGATTAGGCAGGTGGTTTCCACATCAAGTGTACAGAAGGTAAATGAAGTGAGGCAGACAGTAGAGATATTTTCTTTCTACACACTACCCCTCCTGCAATAATAGTTTTTTTTTTTTGCCAGACATGCAGCAGGAGCATTAAGTTAGGCAAGAAGCCAAAGGCTTCAATAACGAATGGCTTAGATTTTCCGGATCTTCCCGATTGCTTATAAGGCTTCACGCTTCTAGAGGAACGGCTTATTTCCCCACGCCTTCCTTTTATGATTAATAAGTCTTTAGGATATGGCCGTCAAACGCCATTAAGGGAGCAGTGGTAAATGTCCCAATTCCCGAAGACAATGTTGTAACTTCATTTCCACGGGCGATCAATGAAACCGAGGTTGTTCAGATATACCTCAAGCGTAGAATGGAATATAGCCATGATTTTATGGCGGAATCCATAAGGCCTTAAAAAATTGCTGATGGAATCAGGTTTTGTGTGAGCACTACAATATATAGAAAACACCAGATTGTTGTCGGTAGTTATAGGGTCATAGAATATAATTGGCGAGTCGAGTTTTAGCAAGAGGGCTTACCACATATGCATGGCATGAAAGATGCCCCTAAGCTTGACATCAATGATGAAACAAACATTCCCCTAAAGTCATTTGTTAATCAGTTTATCACAACTGATACAACTAACCCGGATGTGGCTCAATTTTTAGCGTACCAAACTTAACCTCAGTTGTGATTGCTATATAAAAGCACTTAGGTCAAGTATTAAAAAGCTCAAAATATTTTTAAGGCGAACGCTTGCGGCTATTAGGCTTAACGCTTACAATATTCATCTTTTTCAACTGCAGCGAGCCAACATTAATATTCAGTTTATTTTAGATCCGTATGCTTGCTACAGTTACTTCGTTAATAATATAAACAAGGCCCAGAATAGTATTTAAAAATTAATGCGTGATGCAGTGTGAGATTAATAGAGGCAATGTAACAATTAAGCAAAAGTTACCAAATTCATTTGGAGTACGGAAATATCCGCCCATCGTCTGTCCGAAATTATTATCTTTTTATTTATTTTTTTATAAATATTTAAATTTAGTAAAGTATATTTATGATTCTACTACAAATAACATCTCTATGAAATAAAAAAAAAATAATAATAAAACAAACATCTCTCTTCCTCTTCGGTCGACCCCGTCGACCATTTGCGACAACCAAAGAACGTGTGTTCCGCGTTGTCGCTGCATCCGGAGCAATACAGACTGTCGGGCGATGCTGCCTTTCCCATTCGGTGAAGGTAGTGTCGCAAGTAACCATGTTCCGACAAAAGCTGAGCTACCTAACGTTGTTTTCTTTTGACCAATGGCTCCACGTCTGTGATAAAGCACGCAGTCCATCTCCCCCTGCTTTCACCCTCCCAATAGTTCTGCCATGCACGAAGTGTGTTGGCTCTCCCCTCTTGGGCACCATTTTCGCCTTCTCCTGCACTTCTCCTGGTAGACCATCCGACGCTCTTTAGCCAGAAGGTGTATTGGTGCCACCACAGCGATCAACAACGCTGCTGGTTCCGAGATCGTACGATAAACTGAACCTTACTAGCCTCTTCCGGAACATATTTTTCTCAAGAGAATTGGTTCATATCTCAGCCCCATAGAGCAACACCGACTGAGCCGCACTTATCAGGAGTTGTCTGCTAGAGGTCGGGCCCCCAAGATTGGCCACTGCCTACTGAGCGCAGTCACACCAGCTGAAGCTTTGCCTGCCAAACAGACGTTTTATCTGTTGGAAGAAGCTCAGCTTGGTGCCTATCATTATGCCAAGGTATTTGATCGGAGGCTTCGGCCTCACCGTAGCCTTCCCGACTCTCAATGGGATGATCGTTGGTATCCTTTTTTTGGTCAGAACTACCACTTCTATCTTGTTCAGCACCATGTTCCGCCATCCAGCTACCGACAGTCCTCATCACTTGGTTGAGTTTTAGCTGTGCTCTTTGCAGGTCTCGCACTGCTACGAGCAGCAACGTCATCCGCATACCCAAACAGGCACATCTCATCTGACATTTCCAGTCTAAGATGACCATCGTAGGTGGCGTTCCAAAGATCCAGTCCTAGTATTGATTCCTGCGCCGCCGTCTCATAAGGAAGTCCGCGCTGCGCAAGGTAGGCGTCGACTAGCCGGGACTCCAAAACTGTACGCCTCAATCATATCTGTCCATCTCGCCGAGTTAAACGCATTTCTTACATCGAGAGTCACAAGAAGTACCACGCGATGCGAGGACCGCTTATGGTTTTCGGCTGTTTCCACTGCTGCAACTATATCGAGGACAATGTCTTTGAAGGACCGGCCAGCCCTAAGCCCGTACAGCCTCGGTGAAAGTCCTCCGGCGTTTCGGATTGCTGCCGTTTATCTGGATCACCTGGATCACCTTTCCCGCTGTATCCCGCATACACAACGTTCTGCAGTTTCCGGACAATGTTTTTTGTTCAGGGTCATCTCCGCTTAGGCCCTTGTCCGTACAAAGAATACAGCGTGCTGGCGCCTCACTTATCATGGCCTTGTGTCCGGCTACTCCACATTTATAGCACAAGGAGCTGCGATCAGGCCCTTTGCACCCCTTAGCTACATGCCCGTAACCAAGGCTTCTATAACAGCGCGTCACAGATGTCAGCTCCCATACTCGACAGTTAACCCATCCAATGTGGATCTCCCCGCGCCTAAGGAACTAAGATGCGTCACGCGTAATCATCTCAACTACCGCCATATTTTGCCCTCTCATAGTCCTCGGGATTAGACCAATCTTGACATCTCCGATTCCACTTTTATTTCGGCTACCTCTGTGAGGCAGTTAAGATCCTGGATCTCCACAGCGCTTTTGGGCTCTAAGCAGGACACCGCTGCCAGGCCCTTGAGCGCCACCGCAATCGAGTCGCGGAAGACGACTCTCCCTGGCGCAGGCTCCACAAGGACACCCCCAGTTCAAGTCTCCCGGATGGTCCTAACGCGCACTCCTGAAGAATATCGGCGTAAGACCCTAGGGTCGAATCAGTAGAGCCTCCGTTGGTGCCTTGTTGGCGCTCCTGCCCTTCTTTTTTACTCCAATTGCCTGGTTTTCCCGAGGGACGACTTTTTTTTGCAAAGCTTGCTGGTTCCAAAGCCATCTTTCTTTCTGCCAACTTCACCATCTTTTTGGTCCTTTTTGAGACGACCACACGCTCGGAGTTGATATCAACAGTCTTGATGCGTCTTACGACGTTCAGGCCCGCTGTGCTTGATGCTAAACGGTTCTCTGTGGGCGTCGCCAACTTCTTTACTTCATCCTCGAGGCGCATCCTGTCCTGCTGGACTGCATGGTCGAGAAGGGGTCCTCCAGGGCTGCAAGACCAAGTTTGATGTCATTTGATGTGGTCTTTTGTCTGTTTGCTGCCGCCTTCATCTTGGCTATGGCATCTAGGCACCGTGCTATATGCCACACTTCCTCACTCTGTACCCGCGCAATTTGCGAGACCACAGAGAGAACGTGCTCTCAGGTCTCCATACTTTTGCTGTCGCCATCCCCATCCACAGAAATAGCTGTTCGCCAAGTCGGACTGGGTTGGGCTGGTCCAGGCCTAGGATTGGGTGAAGGTCCGGTTGTGGGTCTGTCCACTGGCAATTCATTGACTCCACCGGCAACATCCGCTCCACCGCTCCTTTCAGGTACTTTGACACTGGGTGGATTCCTAGGCAGCTTTGAGTTCCTCCAAAAGGGTCGGTAACCCTCTTTTTCTGCTTCACAGGCGAAAAATCCTTAAGTCTAAGCCCCAGTTACAGAATTTACCCGTTGACTCAATAGGTATATTTTAATAGGAATTTATGGATCACAATGTTCAGCGCCCCGTCGCCTTAGAAAATTTATGCTTAGCTGGATCTGCTGCTTTTTATAGTTTTAGCAAAATGCAAACGAAACACCCCGCACTTCTGAAGCATTAGTTTTAGCTTTTCGCGATCGTAGTGGTTTTTTTTTTATTAGAAAGAGGCTTAGTGCGTGTTTAATCCGTTACAGAAGATTCATTATAAGCAGTGAAAGGACCAATTATTTTCGGGAGCTAGTTAAGCTATATGCGCCATGGAGGAAAATTCATAACTAGTTAAACGAGATTGCGAATTGTTTTGCAGTGAAATCGGAATATGGTTGAAAATAATCGAAGGATATATAATAGTTTGGATAACGAACTTCAGGGTGCACGGTTTTGTATAATAACAAGCCTGGAACAGATCCAAATTCTGTTAATATACTTTTATGCGCACCCACAAGAACAGCAGCTTTCGCAACCAGTGGCACAACACAGCATTCGATGTTTTCACTCCCAATTAACCAATCTGGTTTCAATTTGAGGGCCTTAAGCCATGATTAAGTTAATACTTGCATTCATGGTTGATTGAAAAAAAAACTTATAGTTCTAAATGAAATATCTATTGTTGGTTCTAAAAATTGGACTCGCGTCTTAAATAAATTTTTAAAAATTCTTCTCCATTTGGTGGTATTTCTGTTATAGCTTTCGGTGATCTACGACAGTTATTACCAGTAGTTGATTGTTGGATCTTTGCATCCAACTCGAATGATCCCTACAGTGCAATATTAATTTCAACTCTGTGGGACCTTTTTGAGTATTTTGGACTCACAGAAATAATGCGAACAAGTAAGAAGGCTCTAGTCGAGAAATCCCAACTAGACGATACCCTGAGCCCTACTGCATACTCAACTTCAATGTTCCATATCTCCGGCTTTTCTGAACCAATCTTAATAAGAATTTCACAGATTATCATTATATGGTATCGGGTCTTATGACAGCCGATGATATTAATCTTATTCGATCGCGTATTTGTCAGCCATCGGACGTGCGCGATGATGCAATTTATCTTTTCAGTATAAAATCGGCAACAGATACATTTTATATTTATACCCTGATCCCATTAAAAATGGGAAAAAGGGTATAATGATTTAGTGCAAAAGTATGTAACAGGCAGAAGGAAGCATCTCCGACCCTATAAAGTATATATATTCTTGATCAGCAACAGTCGAGTCGATATAGCCATGTCCGTCTGTCCGTCTGTATGTATGAGCCAACCGATCTCAGAGACTATAAGAGCTAGAGACTCCAGATTTGGAACTTAAGCTCACCTAATCCCTAGGCAGTACAAGTTTCTTTCCGATTTTCGATAACTCTGCCCGTTTCCGATATACAAATGGGATCGATAACAACAAAATCTTGAATTTGGAAAACTTTGAGATGCAATTTGAATTATAAAACAAAATAATGAAAATCTGTGAAATTTTTATTAAAATCGGTTAAGAAACACCGGCGATATGGGACATTGAAGTTGTGTATGCAGTATGCAGTATGCGCGTGCACACACACATACTTGCAAGCACTGAGTGTACGCATAAAGTATAGGGATCAGGGTATCGTCTAGTCGGGATATCTCGACTAGAGCCTTCTTACTTGTTTATAATTAAACTCTATTTCCACTGACCAATATTTTTCCACCACTGAAGATTATATTATTTATTTATTTAATATCGCACCTAGGGTTCGAATTTTAGAAGCCGTCCATGAGAGCATTGTGCAATGACACAGGTGCATTGTATGATTACAGGCAATGTAGATACAAGGGATGGGTTAGTTAATGGTACAACTGGCATTTTTATGCACATAGATTTCGATGAAGCAATCTACCTACTTCAAGTACTTTGTGGATGAAATTTTTAGAAGAAGAAGTGTAGGAGTACTTGCTCGCTCAAAGTGTGCACATCGCCCAGAACTTTCTTGAACCCCGATTTATAAAATAGTTCAAAGTTTTCAATATTAAAGAAACGAGCAAGTTAATATTGACCGTAAGCAGTTTCCAGTTCTAACAGCAGAAGGTATAACTATATACAAAAGTCAGGAAACTACATATAGCAACGTGGTGGTTCACACTTGCAGCGTGCTGCAATATATGAAGCTTGTAGTAGGACATCATCAGCATCGGGTTTATTTATTGTTGGAGACTTTGCACCTCCCAGACCTACCGAAAATGACGACAAGGTTTAAAGCCAGTTGCAGCTTTTGCGGACAGCAAAAATTCTTCGAACACATTTCGATCATTAAGTTAAAGTTCCGCCTTAGATGTTTTATACAGAAAGCCTTTATTGCCACATTGAGGATGTAACGGCAGATAAATTAATGCTACAGGACCTTCTATATTTCGTTGAAGCTTCATCGTACAACAGAGTCCGGCGAACTTTTTGAACCATTACCCCAAATTTTGTTCTCAAGCTTGACGTTACCCCCGACGACTAAAGTTGAAGACCGAAAAAAAAAAACATGTGTAACTTATTATTATAATCATAATAATAATAACAAAAACTATATGGTGGTACAAAATTAATTCAATGGTTCAATTAATTCAAAACAAATTCCCAATTCTTCCATCACGTTGTGGACAAATGATGTTGTTTCATGTTCGACACAATTGCATCAAAATTGGAACTCTTTGATGTAAGAGCGATTTGATACAGTCTTCGGCGTTCAATCGATTTCTGATCTTCGTTTTTATGTTCATTAGCGTGGAAAAGCCTTGTTCGCACAAATATGTTGTTCCAAATGGCAACAATTTTTTCAGCGCCTCTTCATGTGCAATTTTGAAAGCCTTTGCAGTTTTTGACATCCAAAAAGACGACAGATTTGGTTTATTATCAAATTGAATACGTGTTTCCCTATTACATTGAAGTTCAAGAATTGCTTCTGCCAAACCTGAAAGTTCTTCTGGTATCATATCAGTTTCACATTTAAAAGGATCTACAATCTTGACAGTACGTGTGTCAAGATCTGGAAAACCGCTTTCTGAGTTCGATAAGATGTCTTACAATTGTGTCCTTAATGTCAGCAAAAGTAATTTTTTCGCAATCTTCCAAAAACAAAGATAACTTGGAAAAGAAGCTATCTTGTTTAGTTCTGCTTTCTGTCTCCAGTATTGCAGCTTCAATCCAAACGCTGACACTCTTTCTCTCCTTGCAAGTCTTTGTTTAATATATTTATACTCTCAAAAATATCCGTTAAATATGCGGGATATGCAACCCAGGACGAGTTTTTAAACTTATCTGCGAGAATATTTTTTTGCTCGATCATTAAAATTTCGACTTCAGTTTTGAGAGTCCATACTCGACTTAATACATTCCCGCGAGAGAGCCACCTTACTTCTGTAAAATAAAGTAGGTCCGTATATTCAGCTTCTCCGTCCTGACATAATTCACGAAATAGACGCGTGTTTAGTGCCTTATCCTTGATAAAATTTACAATCTTGATGACATCATGCATGACGGCTTCCAGTGTAGGTTCTAAATATTTGACCATACAGTGAGTAACTTCAATATTTGGGTTATTTTTTTTACAAAAGCCGCAAAACCATTTATATGACCCAGCATAGATGCAGCTCCATCCAAAGAAACAGAAATACAGTTTTCCCATTTTAAACTTTGCGCATTGAAGTATTCAGTTACTTTATTGAAGACATCAATTCCACGAGATCTCAACTCGAGCCGTGAACAAAACAGCAATTCCTCTTCAAAATTATGGTTTCTTATTTCGAGCAATCAGCCAGGCTACTTCAAAGCTAGCCCTTGATGCTGAACGCTGATCAAATGTACCAAACAAGTTGCTGTTCAATCTTTGTCTTTTAACAGATAATTCTAAATTGGCAAAGTATTCTCGCGGTTTGGAAGACAGGTGTGAATGCAAATTATCTAAATGTTTCTTCAATTGGCTTTTTTTAAAGATTCTGAAGTCAGCACCTTCATGCATACAACACACTGTGGTTTCATTGTACCATTCTCTTCTATTTGTGTAAAACCGTAATTAAGGAATTCGGCATGGTATGTTCTTTTTCTATTTGGTGTCATTTTAAGGTAGGCAGAAAATAATGGTTGTAAAATACTTGAATCAAACTTTACTCTCACTCACTCACGATTATGTTAAAAGTGGCCAGCTGTTCTTAACATGTATCGTTTACTCTTAACACACCTTATCGAGTATAATATGGGTACTTACAGTGCTAGTGGTGGCCTTTTACCGATATGTGTTAGAGGTGGCCTGCATCATATAATAATATTGTTGGAAGTTGCCATTACCCCGAAATATTGTTGTGGAAGTTGCCATTACCCCGAAATATTGTTGTGGAAGTTGCCATTACCCCATGATGCTCTGTATTTATATATGATGAGCGAATAAAAAAAAAGGTCGCCCAAATAGAAAATGCTGAAATACCTTTTCAGAATCATGTCCATTACCCCCAGAAATTTCACTTTTACCCCATTTGGGGTAATTTACCTCGGTTCGCCGACCACTGCCATAAAGTATATTTATTCTTGATCAGCATCAACAGCCGAGTCGATATAGCCATGTCCGTCTGTCCGTCCGTCCGTCTGTCCGTCCGTCCGTATGTATGCGTCGATCTCAGAGACTATAAGAGCTAGAGACTCCAGATTTGGAACTTAAGCTCGCCTAATCCCTAGGCAGTTCAAGTTTGTTTTCGATTTTCGATAACTTTTCCCGTTTCCGATATACACATGGGATCGATAACAGATAAATCTTGAATTTAAAAATTAAATGAGACGGCGTTGGAAACATTAGGCAAAATAATGAAAATCTGTGGATTTTTTATTCAAATTGGTTAAGAAACACCGGAGATATGGGACATTGAAGTTTTGTATGCAGTATACGCTTACATACATACACACATACTGCCAAGCACTGACTGTACGCGTAAAGTATAGGGATCAGGGTGTCGTCTAGTCGGGA